>CAIGQQ010031484.1:7847-12847 GCA_903798035.1 Danio albolineatus
GATAGATAGATAGATAGATAGATAGATAGATAGATAGATAGATAGATAGATAGATAGATAAAATGTATTTAGATGTTCACACAGCGCTAATAATTTGAGAGCATGTGTTTGACCATGGACAGAAAAGAAGTAAAGACAACTAACCTATATTTAAGTATACAGATATTTGTTTGACTATTTTCCATAACTTTTCCAAAACTTTGTGGGTTTTTCAGTATTTCAAAATTTAGCCAGGCCTGGAAAATGCCATGTCAAAATTCCATGACTTTTTCAGAGATTTCATGACCATATGAACCCTGATATGTACATGTTCAATGAAGTGTATGTGTGCATTGTGCTCTGACTAAAAAGCTTGACACACTGTACAGTTGATTCTCACCCAGCTTTAGCATGTCATCCGCCATAAGTGAAGCGAGGCGAGCGTCTCCCAGCATCACAGGACAGATGGGGTGAGCTGAGCCAGAGATGGTGAACCCTGCCTGGGTCATGTTGTTTCTGAACCTTTGTGACAGAAGAAAAGACACATAATAGAGCATTGTTTACAAGTCTGCCGAGTTCTGCCTTCATTAGCTTGCTCAACTATAAAAATCTGTTATTCTTAAAAGCATTCACACTTTCATACAGAAACCAGCAAACGTCAGCACTTTTTGTTTTGATTGCAAAACCGACTGCAGCATTGAAAAGCAAACTCTGTTAGTTTTAACCCTGCTTATCTGCTATCTGCACAAGATAAAGCATAGTAACACTGAAGGGAGTAACCAAAGAGTGCCCGGTCCTACCTCATGGTTTTAGCGGCCATGGACTGAGCGATTTCATTGGATGCCAGCAGGAGCTCCACAGCTCGGGTGGCACAGCCCACCACTGGAGGTGGGAGGGAGTTTGAGAAGAGGTACGGACGAGACCGCTGTCTCAGAAGCTCAATTAAAGCCTTGGGTCCAACAGTGTAACCACCTAAGAGAATGGTGTACAAATAACAAGGAGGTTGTGCAACAAACTTCTGTTCTCTGTCAAATAAAAGCTTGCATCACTTTGGCTCTGGTCTTGTATGCATTGGAGCTATTGTGACATCTCAAAAAGGTTATATATTTTTCTTCTCACTAATACTTTGATATGTAAAATCAAATAAAACTCCACACCTTTAGGTACATAAAGCTAATAGAAGCATGACTATGTATAACTGTGTTTTAGACTATGTTTGCCATCTATACGCACCAGCAGCACCTCCCAGTGCTTTTCCCAGTGTGGAATTCACAATGTGCACCCTGTCCATCACTCCCAGCAGCTCATCAGTCCCTCTGCAGAAAGGCAATGCACAGATGTCCACTAGTTATACATTAGAGTTTTTCCTCACACCGTTAACCAGTCTTACACAACAGTCAAACACCCAAAATTGCAATATACAATATTAAAACATCCTGGTTTCTTCTGAACTTGAAAAGAAGACAAAGGGCACTTTCTATATCATCAAACCGACTTTATAAATGAAGAAAAATGTGGATGGCAGAAACAATATTACTGATAGCTGTAAACACTTTGTTTTGGTACTCCCTCTCAAAGTATATCCCATAACGATCAGAGGGTAGATGGTCTTCATTGGCTTTTTAAATGCATCTGACCACATGAAAGCAATCCAATGTAATGACCTTTTAATGCATCTTGTTGATGTGATTTACATGTTGTTGAAAATTCTGCAGAATTATGAGTAGACTTTCACCTAGAATTCTCATGTTAAACGTGATTTAAATCATTTTAAAATGATTGTTTCCAGAACTCTTCAATTGATCTGCTACTAAGCGTTTTTTTTTTTCTCTTTATTTCTCGGTCTACTCACCGGCCGCGAGCACCCATAAATCCTGTGGCGTGACATTCATCAATGAAGACCATCGCTCCATACTGCTCAGCCAGATCACAGATACCCTGCAAAGGAGCCACATCACCGTCCATGGAGAACACGCCGTCTGTGACGACCAACCTCAGACGAGACGACTGTGGGGTAAAGAAAGAGAATCAAAACAATAATGAGAAACGGAATGGGATAAATGTACAAACAATATATTGGATAAAGTGAATCCATTAGTAACTACTTCTTAGGAAATGGACACGACCAGGTTGTATTTTCACTATAAAAATTATTTTAATAGAATGTATTTTTATTTAATGATATTACAGAGTTTCATTCAAAGAATATTTTACAGGACATGTTTTAAAAGGTGTCTCCCAGGATAAATTTAGAATAACTATCACTTACTATATGCAGCTAATTATATGACCTTTTAACAGTATTGTTGTGATATGTAGGTCTTTGCATATATTTATTTATATAGGCATATTTATTTTATTTGAAACTTATGTTTGAAAATTATGTATTGAATATTTATTAATAAATCTTGTCATGAATATAGCTAATGCTGCTGATATGGCATTGAAAATAAAATAAAATAAAATAAAACAAAAGCATTTCGTTTTGCTGAACATGTCTAAGCTAGTAGTTTTTTTTTTTGATCCACAGCTTTAAAATGCATTTTACTTGTTTAAGTTAACTACATATCAAGCTGCTGGCACAGTAGTTGTAGCTTCATTTTAGCTTTAGCTCCCTTTAAGCTTGCAGTGCAACCTCTCTGATTTGCATGCAATCCAGTAATGTGATTTAATAATGAGTAAAATACTGTGTCTACACCAACCTGGGATTCTTTCAGCTTTTCTTCCAGGTCATTCAGGTCCATGTGCTTGTACCGGAACCTCTTGGCACGACACAATCGAATGCCATCGATAATGGAGGCATGATTCAGTTCATCAGACAAAACAGCGTCATCAGGACCCAGCAGGACCTAAAGCAAAGAATACCGATGGACTGTTGCTAAAGTGCATTACCAGTCATTATTACATACTGATATAAATGGAGTCACAATTAAAGTCACCTCAAACAGACCAGCATTGGCGTCGAAGCAGCTTGCATACAGAATACAGTCTTCCCTTTCATGGAACTGGGCTAGTTTCTCCTCCAAGTTCTTGTGGATGTTCTAGAAAATAGACCGATTCAGAAAACTTCTGAACGTATTGCTATTGCTGTGTACAATCATAGTATTATTCCCTCACCTGGGTGCCGCAAATGAAGCGAACTGAACTAAGGCCAGCTCCATATTTCTGCAGAGCCTCTATTCCTGCTTTCACCACCTCGGGATGACTGGATAAACCCAAGTAGTTATTTGCACAGAAATTCAATATGTCTGAAACAAAAACAGAAAAGTACGGGATCAGAAGATTAGACTTTTCAGCTCTGCTCACTCTAAACAGTCATGATGTGTAACCTAATTTGCTTTTTAAAAGAGCCATGATGCAGTTCACTGTACAGTCCAATACAAACAAAAAATCATTTAAAATTTTTTTAAAGACATGATATAATTTCATTTGGTAATATAAGAAGTTTGAAAACCCCAGCATAAATCTTTAAAATAATTTTAGGATTATATACATATAAATAATGAACATAAAATCTGTTAAAAAAAAACTTGAATATAAATATTCAAGTGAAGGAAAAAATATAAATATTGAAAAAAATAAATGTTAAAAATGACTGCACCTAAACCATTCAGTTTACATTTATGTATGAATGTACATATGCATTTATGGGCGTAAATATAAATTTAGAAATGTATATTTATTTTACAAAATCATTTATGTAAATTATAATATTTATACAAATGTTTTAGAAGATCTGGCTTTTACATGATGTTTGAGAGAAGCTTTAGCATTTCGAGCACTTATAAATAGCATTTTAATAACTTAAAAACTAACATTTTAGCCCTTCTTTTAATTTGTTTAAAACGGTGTTTGCTGCCTAAACAGGTTTAATCCGCTCATGCAGTTACAAATAAGTTTAATATCATGATAAAACAACAAACACCTGTTATGTAGCAAAATTGCATGCTTATTAACCTCAATCCATAGTCTCCTAGAATCTACAACCTAAATCACAGCACTTTCTAGTATTAGCACTCATTTGTGTATTGGGGTAAGATTGGTTTTATATTCGCACATTCAGAGTTTCTCCTTAATACTATTTCAGAAATGCATTCTCAGCAAATTCTAAATAGTGAAATCATATTAATAACTATCAAAAGTATTGTTACATTATGTTTACAGTCAAATAAAAAGCGCTAATGTTGTTTTCAAGTCATATTTACACGTGATTTCAGACCGAGTATTATAGTGCCATGGTAAACAATATAGGGAGCATGTCACAAGTTGTCACTGAACGTGACAATGTGCAAACATAAAACCAACTTTACCTCAATGAATAGGCTATGTTTAACACATCATTTGGCTATAGTTTACTCTGGCTGTCAGTTCAGCGCTGCTCACCGCCTCTGCTGCCGTCCACGCAGATGTGAGGACCCTGTTTGGAGGTGATGACCCGCTCCCCCTTCCATGTGCCTGCGGCGCGGATAGAGTCCAGCTCGGCCTCCAGCACGGACTGCACCGCCTGCGGAGCTGCGGCCACGAACGCTCTTCTCCCAGAAACAGCAGCGGGGCAGGGCTGTAAAACACCCCTGAGGCGAGCACCGAAACCACGTACAGCCGTGCGAAGTGACATTTCTCACAGTAAGCGGTACCGTAAAAGTGTTTAGACTAGAAAAAGTGAGGCTGACACGTATATAACTAACTTACATAGGCGTTGACAAATCAGCCAATCAAAAGCGTAGACGTAATCAAGCGGCGCAGTCTGGCCGGGGGAAGGGGGGGGGTTCTGTCTTTTAAAGAGACAGACGACCTAAAGACTGACAGTTCAACTTTCAACTCCAGTATATGTAACATGCAGTAGTATGTCAGTACAGTAGAACTCAGGAACTGTACCTTAAGCTCTTTTAATATACTGACATCACAGTATAATACATTTTGATGGATGTAAACAAGACCAACAATTCCAACGTATTTCCTGTTTTACATTTTAAATGTCTAGAGCCACATGTTAATAAATAATGTTATGATAGCTGTTTTAA
>CAIGQQ010031484.1:15347-20874 GCA_903798035.1 Danio albolineatus
TTTAAGAAGAGTCTTGAAATTCTTTAACTGTGGACGAAACTCAGGTATTTAATTGTGCTAATGTTTAATTATTTTATAAAGACATTAATAAGAATTAAAAGTTTAAACCCCTGAAGTAATGCGATTACGTAATGTGCCAAACAGTTCCTCTCTCAGTGGAGGAAACAGCGCCATTTATTGGTCAGAGCTCTGTTCGACCATGGTACTACGGCGAGGCAGCAGGGTTCATGAGAACTACTTAAGGCGACAGAAACACGATTTTCAGACACTTACTGGACAAGCTTTGATTAAAGTGAAACAATGTATTAGTTCTGAATGATGTAAATGTATACTAATCACACTGCTGGAGTTCTGCTGTGCTATGCTAATGGATTTCTGTTCTGTTTCCACAGAACACTTGGATGGTGATGAAGACAAAATGTTATTTTTTCAGAGATGGTGGACTGGCTCCCTTGAAATTATGAAAAGTATGTAACAGTGTTATGACAGGACCTGATGTCAAGGGCTGGGACAGTCGCTGGTGCTCTCGCTTCATGTGAACAAGGAGTTCTGAAGGTTTGGTTTGGACCATGCAGAAAAGTGTAAGAGCAGAACCATGTCTGTTTGTGAGTAATAAGGTGCCCTGGTATCAGGTTGTTTTCCCCAAGATTTGCCCAACAGTGATGAGATTTATGTGGTCAAAACGACATTTCATTCATTCATCATCGCAAGCAATAATATTAATCTGGACTGAAATAGAGCACACAGCTGAGTGTGGTTTACATTATATATTAAAGTTCAACCAGAGAATTGCTGAAGCCAGTAAGGAAGTAGTTTCCTGTCCACCAGAGAATATAGTTTAGGAAGATCTCCCTGTTATCAACCCATTCACAGTTTGAATGTAAATATGGTGTACAGTTACAATGTTTTCACATTTATTCTGATGGAAAGTTTTTTGATTAATATTTACTTCACTTTAGCTTTCTTTATCAATATCTCACATTTCAGAAATATTCCTCGCTCCTCAATTTCTCTGAGATATGGCAGTGATTATGTCAGATAGGTAGTGCTGGGTAGATTACTTGCAAATTGTAGTATACTTGATGACACTGAATAAAAAAATGATGTAGAATGTTTTTCACTTTTAAGCCAACCCAGACCATCCTGGCTCAGTGGTTAGCACTGTCACCACTCAGCAAAAAGGTCACTGATTCGAGTCCCGGCTGGGTCAGTTGGCATTTGTGTGTGGAGTTTGCATGTTCTTCTTGTGTTGGCGTGGGTATCCTCCAGGTGATTTAATTCCCCTCACAGTCCGAAGACATGTGGTATAGGTGAATCGAATAAACTAAATTGGCCGTAGTGTGTGTGTGTGTGTGTTTCCCAGTGCTGGGTTGGGGATTCGCTGCGTACATACATACGCTGGAATAGTTGGCGGTTTATTCCACTGTGTTGATCCCTGATAAATAAGTGACTAAGCCCAAAGAGAATGAATGAAGTGTGAGCATGTGACGTTAATTGTAGTAGTAAGATTTAAAAAAAATTAACGTTGCAATTAAAAACGGTTCATTTACATGTGAAACCTCTAAATTTGAAAAAATATTAATATATTTGAAATGATTTGCTCTTCTAATTTTCATTTAAGAAATAATCATTTAAGATGATTATATTTAAAATGTTTTATCAATTAGTTACTGTATGACAGGTGAAAAACTACTCAAAATGTAATAGGCATGTATTATCAGTATGATTTAGTAGAAAGAATATTTTCAAAGATGAAAGTAAGATTAAGCAAAATCATTAAATTGTGACTAATTTACTACATTTGTATGAATAATATAATCATGTAATGCATAAAGTAACGAAGTTTACCAGTGCACATCAAATTGATCATGTATGTTCAATTACCTAGGATGTAGCTTGAGCTTGCAGAGGATTTGACTGAGGGTGTTAATACTGTCTTTGTAAATTGCATATTTAAAAAAAACAACAACGCATGATTGTATTTGTTTTCTAACAGAAACTGATGTAAACAACAACAAAAAGGATCTGCTTTGGCTTGAATGCAAAACAATGCCTATAATTTCTGCTTTAGCACTTAAATCATAAATGCAATGCTTGCTTTGTGTTAACACTTGTTATCATATCAGTAAGCAATTATCCAGAAGCATCCTTATTGAAATTTTTTGTCTATTATATTTTATTTTTGGTTTAGCGTTACACTGTTTAGATTTAATTTGCCTGCCAGTCTGTTAATAAATACCACATTGTGTATCACCAGTAGGATTTCTTCTCTTTATTGTGATGGTTTTTGTTGTTTTGTTAACTATTCTTTTAAATGACATTGCAAAAATAATAATGCATTAAATTAATGTTTAGTCATTTAATTATCCAAGACTAAGAATTAAAATAAAAAAACATCAGTATTTAGATGCTAAATAATTGGTTTTATCTATTTGTTTTCATTTTAAAAAATGGTGTTATGTAAACTGTATTTTAAAGTGTTTACTTTAATGAAGTTTTGCAACTTACCAGCAAGATTGATAAAGAAACTTAGTAATAGCTCGAATTTATTTTATATATATCCTTTTTAGACAGTTTTGTTCTTTTTTGCACACAAGGCTTAAATATTACAGAAATGCAACCACAATGTGGGGGGAAAAGCGATAATTAAAAGGTTTGGAAGTGGGAGAAAATATTGCTTAGATTTAATGAATGCAGAGACCCTGCTTGCAAAATGATAAAAATCTAGATTGTCTGCTGTACGATCCGTCTACCTTAAAGGCATTTATTATTATTATTTAATAAAATTACAAGTGGGCGCCACGGTGGCGTAGTGAGTAGCACGTTCGCCTCACAGCAAGAAGGTTGCTGGTTCGATCCCCGGCTGGGCCAGTTGGCAATTCTGTGTGGAGTTTGCATGTTCTCCCCATGGTTGCGTGGGTTTCCTCCGGGTGCTCCGGTTTCCTCCACAGTCCAAAGATATGCGGTACAGGTGAATTGGGTAAGCTAAATTGTCCATAGTGTATGTGTGTGAATGAGAATGTATGGATGTGTTTCCCAGAGATGGGTTGTGGCTGGAAGGGCATCCGCTGCGTAAAACAAATGCTGGATAAGTTGGCGGTTCATTCCGCTGTGGCGACCCCGGATTAATAAAGGGACTAAGCCGAAAAGAAAATGAATGAATGAATGAAAATTACAAGTATTAGGCCTATAGATTTCATACAAGCAGTTACTGCATATTGCAAACCATAAACATAATTCTGTTAAAGTTTTTCTCAAGTTCAGTCGAGTCTTGTCGTAAAAAGATCCTGTTTGGGATGTTGTCAGGCACTCTGGGCTCTTAATTTGGCCACAACTTTCTCTCAAATCTTATTTGGACACATTTTAGGAAAATGCTTTGAAAATGTTTAAAAATTCAACAATAGACTTTGGCAAATTAACCCTTCTGTTATGTATAATAACGCTATATTCTGCTGTTTTACTCCATAGAACTCCATATAAAAGCCAGAAACTGTTTTGCACAGGCCTATCTAAAGGGCTAATGGTGCAAACTGCAACAGTAAAAGTTACAAGTTTTACCAATTACCAACAAGGAAAAACATCAACAATCAAGAATGCATGATTATTTGGTGTCAAGGCGTTGCAATAAAAAAAGTGGTTATGGAAGTCAATGGGGCAAAAATAGCCACCAACATAACAAAAGGGAAGTACATTTGAACCGTACAGAAGGGGTAAATCCACATGACCATAATCATTATCATGTGGCCCTTTGCACTACTGAAGCAACCTGTTTAAATGATATTTGAAAAATCTCACGACAGATCCCACATCTGAATGTCTCTGGAAGCCTCATGTGAGACTAGTGTTGTCATTGGACTGATGACTCGGGTGTGAAAATTTAAACCTACCCAAATGACTCCATCAAACGAATCAAGGGGAAGTAAAATTGTTTATTATTTAGCCTACACACATTTGTCTGGCATGTGCTTTTATTAATAATTTTTACAATTCAAAAAGAACATTAAGAATTTTTTTCATAGACTTCTTAGAAATAAAAAAGTATAAGTGTTAACTATTATGTGGCACGAAGAGAAAAAAACACAACTGAATTTAAAACTATATTCTGATTTTTGTTGGTTTCCACATCAAAAATATTGTAGATATTTCTATGAGGGCGGCTGTGTCGACTCGTGACTGGGAATGAGTTTCTCAGCATGCAAGTAATAGAGCAGTAATGCTTCGAGCTTTCAGATGTATAGGCTACTGTAAAAAAAACTAGCATTTGATTGTAAAATTGTTTTGTAAACTTTAACAGTTCAACGGTTTAGCTTTCTTAGTGCATTGTTTCAATCCACTTTTTACGCAAATAACTAAACAGAATCGGGAGGTTATAAAATAAAAAGGATAACATTTCGATGCCTATATCATGAATTTTACCCGTCAGATTCCTTGATCCCTTAATCATACCTTGTATCCTAATTTGTAGTTATAAAAAGGGCCGATTTAAAAGCGTTAACTAAAAGCTAATATAAGGCTGTTAAACATATCCGTCTATTAATATGTTTCACTTTCATTCTGACCTCACTGCGCGTTCACAGTCATTCACATGAGCGCGTTTCCGAGTGCGCGGCGGCGCAGAGTTTTAGATAGGCTAGTTGACTGATGACAACACAACACAGATGCGGGATCCATAGCAAGGTGTCCATCGTTTAAAGCTTAAGGAATTGCTAAAGTCTAAAACCAGAGATGGACATGGAAATCAACAATCGAGGTAAGTATTTGGTACTTTTATTTGCCCGCATATTTTTAATAGGCTCATGATGGCACTTGACATTTTATTTAACTATAGGCTATCCGCTGGAACCTTTTTTTTTTTAATGTATGCATGTAGCCTATGTATATACTGGCTAGACATTTTATAGTTAGCGCACTAATGCCAACCGCCAAAACAGCCAATTTCAATAGTAAATCAGTTACCGTTACCCACAAGGCTACGAGTCAAAGAGTGTTTTATCGCTAGTCTGCAAGAAATCTTACAGATTTTTGGGTAGGGTTTTAATTTGACTTTGAGAGAGCAATGTTGGTTTCAGCGTGTGTGAGAGAAATACATTTACCAACTTTTACAAACTTGCAAACCACCATCCCAGACCGAAAGCGAGATGAGGGCAGTATGCGAACTAATTGCAATTTGGTCGGGATAACTTAAGCTAATTTTGATTCTATATGGTTTGTCATTTATTGATATGACATCATAGAACGTTCAATGAATCGCAACTGTGCTTGTCTGGCTGCAGACACGGCGCGCTTTTGGCACACTTGCGTGTGCACGACAGATTATGAAAAGAAACAACATGACAAATGTGCTTCCTTTCGTGTCGTCATGCAGTCAAATTTCTCTCTGGAGTAGGCGGTCTTGAGATTTAGTGGGTTCCGCCTTTTTTCTAGTCACTTGCATGAGTAAGAGTTGAGACATTTATTTAAATGAGGAAACTCCCTCTCTAACACACACACACACACACACACACACACACACACACACACACACACA
>CAIGQQ010031485.1:2431-34795 GCA_903798035.1 Danio albolineatus
TATATATATATATATATGGCAAATTTTCATTTACAAACTGAAAAATTCACAAATAGTGACCCATCCTTTTCTTATTTTAGATTAGAATTTAATTCACTCCTAAAATCAGTTTATCTTATTAAGAACCAAAACTCCCCCTAAGAAATATTATACATACAGTGTGTATTCAAAGGAGTTCAATTTTAGATGCTTTCCTTGTGGTTATTTTTGTTTAAATGTCATTGTAAATTTCATTAATTTGTTCAATTTTGTTTGGTTAATTTAGTAATTATTATTATTATTATCATCATCCTTTCTGTTTGATATGTTTTTTGTACGCGTATGTGATTATAGTATCTTATGACTGTTCATATTATTGACCTTTTTTAACCTCTGTCTGTGATCCATTGGATTCTGCTCTGATGTTTTTGTATTGTCAGTGAAAGCAATAACGTCCACTAGATCTTAATGTGATAAACTACAAAAGTCTGCAGCAGCATCGCCAGTCCTGATGGTGGCAGCAGCCTACAGAACCCTTCAACGAGCAGACAAAGAAGAACAACAAACACCGGATCCGAAAATAGGCGGGAATATTTCTGCCCGCTAAACGTGCTGCTATACGCACACACACACACGAGGATTAATATTAGTACAATAACGCAGGTCTATTCAGCATAATGGATACACTGGTAATCGTTTACTCCGCATTTAGGTATTCGCCTTTTCAAAGACGCACGCCAAAAAAGAAGAAAAATAAGCAGAATAAATCCATCCATACCCTAACCTGAGGAGAACATTTCAACAGGTAAGCACATTTCTCAGTATTATACATTTGCCTGCTTTTATGAAATGTAATGTATACATCTGATGCAGAAATTCCAAGCAAAAACAATTATAATGTAAATATCGAGTATTGTTATTAATACGTTATAATGTTTTTATGAGCATGCGTACTATCCCTCTTCAGACGGAAACACTAGTTTTCCAAACCTTGTTTCCCTTTCTAACAGTGTAGAGAGGTTTTATGTGCTTTCATGCGAGGTGGTTTCGCGTCATGACTTAATGAAATCTGCATCTTTCACATAGATACAGTTTAAATAGTTCATAAGTCTTATTTTAATTAACCACTAGATGTGCCCGCTTATAACAACTTAGAAGTCTAGACCTCTGTCTTAGCTAACGCTGAGGTTAAACTGACCAGTGTTTTGCAGACTCGATGTTTTTGTCGTACCCTGCATAGTGAAAGGTGCAGCAATGTAGCAAGCAGAAATTTGTGCGAAAATGTAAACGTTGGTAATATAAGAAAGACGCTGGAAAATCGTTAGAAATAAACTAACTAATAAAGACGAATTTGGTAGAAATGGGTTTGCAGTGAATGAAAAACACGCCCTCCGGAAAAGTCCCGCCCCAATGTGCTTGGAGTTGGTGAAGACACTGACGTTGTCTCACGGGCGGCGTGCGCGCTGTTGTGCTGTTAATGGCAAGCCGTTTGAACATTAATGTTCTATTCATACAACACAATTTATTAGATAATTGAAAAAAGGTATAAAATGTCCACGTATGCTTGCTACTTTTTGAGAGTTTGAGCTCGTTTGGGTGGCCTACATTTTGATTTCTGGTTTGCTTTGTTCATGCTCAGTAAGGAAGTCAAGCTTCCTGTCTTTTTCTTTAGAGATTTACAGGTTATTTAGTTTATTTACTTCTTTTGTTTGTCATTTTGGCCAGTAGCCACCCTTAAGATATTCATTCATTCATTCATTTTTCTTCAGCTTAGTCCCTTTATTCATCAGGGGTCACCACAGCGGAATGAACCACCAACTTATCCAACATATGTTTTACACAGCGGATGCCCTTACAGCTGCAACCCAGTACTGGGAAACATCCATATGGCATCCTATGCAAATCCTTTTACATTTTTTTTTTATCATGCATTTTTTTAATCATACCTTTTAAACATGCATTATGTGTACAGTGCTAAGCATGTACTGGCAGGGGTGAATGGAACCTAAATGCTCATCAGGTAATATGATAATAATAATAATAATAATAATATATAGGTGGTTCATTCCGCTGTGGCGACCCTGGATTAATAAAGGGACTTAGCCGAAAAGAAAATGAATAAATTATATATAAAAAAAACAATAATAATGATATATAATAATATTAATTCTCCCCTCACATCAACGCAACAGTGTCAATCATGTAATATATTTTAATTCACTTTAAAACTACAGTGCACAGGCTTAAAATAAACATTGTTATTGTTTACTGGTAAGGACACGTAATTTATTCTTAGTATGGCTGCACAATATATCAAAAAAAATTATCATCGCAATAATTGTATAAGTGATATCTGTATTGCAGAGATCTGCGATTATCTTGAAAATATTTTATGTGCCAAGAAGTCGTGTGTTACATGCAGAGGTTGTCCAGATTTAACCAATTAGATGAGGCCTTGATATCTTTATACCTTACCTTTACTATGGTTTAATATTTTATATGCTTGAAATATTTTAGTATGATCATTACACAGGATTTTTAAAAAAAGTCTAACTAAAATGGAATTTCTCTTGAAAAATGTCATCTAATTGCATGATAAATTACAGGCAGAGCAGGGTCAATCAGGCAGATGTACAGTGTCAGGGAAGGGTGTTGTGCTTTTATTAAAGCGATAATGACAGAATTTATATTTGGATGAGCAATTTCTTTAATGTTTTTGGAGTTGTGGCTGTTTAGCAGATGAACATCACCAGCTTACCAATTTACAGTATAAACGGTCAATTTAAGAAGTGTAATGTAAACAAGTTTAAAAAGTGTAGAAAACATCTTTTTTCTGCATTTTTCTGTGTCATGAGTCAGTCTAAAGAAAAATCTGCTTTTTTACAATTATGACAACCAAAGTGTTAACTTTATGGGTACAATTTGACTGTATTATTTGTGTCCCCTTAAAACAATTGCTCATGAGAAATTTTTAATTAATTGCCCTCGTGAAATTAACGCCCATGCACATCCCCGACTAGTAGGTAGGTTTTGTGGATTATATGTTAAAACGGCTTGCCAAAATACTCTCAACAAAAAGATTTACCTCCCTCCCCTCATGCTGGATTTCTGCTGCTGTGAACCATTTCAAAGAAACCTGTAACTTTTGACAACGCTGAACAAGTTGACCGCAACACCACAGACTGGAGGAATGGAAACCAACATCAGAGGTAAATAAAAGAAAAGTTGTTTGAACTTTATCGTCGTTCATAACTCGTCATGACATCATAAACACGGACAGACGCGGGACATCACTGCGGTTTGACACTTGATGATAATTTGAGTTAATACTCGAGTCACGTTACCGTCAACTAAGCTATAAACTGCGGGGTTTATGGAGTGGTGTCATTTCACATGCACAAGTGCAGAATAGCGTCGAAATTGAAGTAGTTAAATGACATTAGCGAACTGAGCTGTCATTAGAGCAAGCCTCTAGAGGGAGCCCAAAGGGAGACAAACATGAGTTGTGTATGAGTGATAAAAAGGAAGAGAGAAAGTGACCTGATGTGAAGAGAATAAAAGGACAACACAAAGTTCCAGACACCGTGTGTATTTGATTTGAGATGCTTGTAATGGAGATGCCTGTGAACAGTAAGGTATATTACAATATGAGGTTTCATTGGTGCTTTTGGAGCAATGTAATGGTTTCGGTCTGACTTCTAGTTTGGTCCATCTTTACAGAAGTTTAGTAACAGAAAGTGGACTCTCATCTGGGGATTTCGATTTTTCTCCCTGCAGGTGGGATATTTGAGTGTCTTTGGAGACACCTGAGGAGAGCCTGGAGACTCCTGTGCTGCCGAGGCCCTCATGACTCTGGTGTGTATCTGAAAGATTTCCACAATTTCATTCATTCATTTTATTTTCGGTTTAGTCCCTAATCAGGGTTTGCCACAGCGGAATGAACCGCCAACTTATCCAGCATATGTTTTATGCAACAGATGCCCTTTCACCCACAACTCAGCACTGGGAAACACTATTGCATTCACATCCACACATATACACTACGGCCAATTTAGCTTACCCAATTCACCTATAGCGCATGTATTTGGACTGTGGGGGAAACCGGAGCACTCGGAGTAAACCCACGTGAACACAGGGAGAACATGCAAACTCCACACAGAAATGCCAACTGACCCAGCCGAGGCTCGAACCAGCTACCTTCTTGCTGTCATGAGAGAGCACTACTGTGTCACCCCACAATATCAGTTGGAAGAATTTATTGACAACTTTAAGTAATGTTTTATAGCTTAATGCTAAATGGATCAGTAGAGTATGCAAATGTAGCAACAAATGAAAGATGCCTAATGGTAAATCAGCGTTGGGTAAAAAACAGAAAAGTAGTTTTACATTCATAAGCCTATCTTACTCTTGCATGTGCTCTTTAGTTTGTTAATTTAAAAAAATAATTTTATAAATGAATTTTTATGTTATATTTTATCAGAAATAAAATTGTCAGTGGAAGAAACATCACCATTCAACGCTCAAAGCTCGGTCCGTCCATGGTGAAGATGCTCAAGCCTTTTTCTTTTGCAAAGGTGAGATACAAACTGACATTGACTGGCATTTATTTGCATACTGAGTTGTTATGATGAGCCCAATTCATGAATCTTTTGTAAATACATGAGTGAATTCTAAGTAATAATGCCTCATGAATTACATGTACAGTAGGGGGTGTAAAAGTACAAAAAAATAATAATAATCAATCGGTACACTTGTCTATTTAAGTCATGGTTCAATTTCAGTAAAGTTTGGGAGAAGCAATTTTAAATAGCTTGTTTTTATTATTACTAACATCTGTGAACATCAACAGATATAAGCAAATTTCTTGTTTTAAAGAGCCCCTATTATGCATTATTAAAGGTCACATTTTGGTTTTGGGGGTCTCCAACATGCTGATAGGTCAAACAAACACTTTCATTGTCTTATAATATGCATTTATTTTTACCTTATTTTCCCAACAACTCCCATATGATTTGTTCAGCGATTCATCTGTTCCCAAACCCTTCCTTTGCATGATGCTAATCTGTGCTGATTGGTCCAATGACCCAGGGTGTTGTGATTGGTCGACTGGTTCTGCGTGAGACAGAGTGAAATGTCCACCATGGTTATGAAGTGTCCAGACTACAGAGTATATAAATGCAAATCAATGCGGTTAAACACCAGCATATTACTCTACTCTTAACCACAACCCCAAGTAATAAAGACACACTTTCACTATTAATCCACACACAGTGGCAAAAGTTGAACTATCTTGAAAATTGGCAGCACCACACGCATGTAGGAACAGCTGATGGTGACCAAAGACAAAAGGCAGGAAATGACGAGCTCAGAAACGTATTTAAATCGGTGAAGGAAGAAACAAGTGTCGCAATTTTATCATGGTTTTGGACACGATATGTGAAGAGCGCCATAAAGATTCAGTAGAAGCACTGATCTCTATTAGAGAAGTGATTACAACCCAGATGGAACGCATTCCTCAGCTTGATGTTTTCACTCACTTATGAGGGGTGTTACACGCTGCATAAAATGTCATTAAAAAAAAAAAACATTAGGGGCTCTTTAATTAACAAAACAATAATATAAAAGTAAAAAAAAAAAAAAGACAGATTACAGCTTAATACATTTGTTATTGTTGTGCATTGTCTTTGTCTTCTCAAATAGAAATTTATCTCAAGATTAATATTTTGTAGGATTTTGTCAAATTAACCCACTGGCAAATTGTTGTGTTTAATAGTATCTGGATCATTTGAGGCAGTCTTTAACAGACTATTATTTAATGTTCTTTATTAGACTATTTACAGACTATTATCTTTTTTCTTAAATAAAATATTAGTGCATCATGAAAAGAAAAACTTATATATCTCAGTGTTTGAATTGAAATGATTAATTATTATAATAATTCAACTTCATAATGTCTTTTTACTGACATTTAATAATATGAAAGGAAAAATTATATATATTTAAAAAAATATATAAAAATCATCAAGGGATTTAAGTTTAATTTTCTCCACTGTTAAGTCTGCAAATTATTGGAATTACTCAATACATTACACACAACTGGCCAAATTACATTACACTACATTACACAAAACTAGCCAAATATATGGCATAGCAATTTAAAACGACAAATTTGCTATTAATAAATGTAAAACACACATGATTGACACATGACCTTTTTGCATCTTTTATGTAGATTATCATTCCCCAACTGATGACCAGCCGGACTACAAAATTCCTGGACTTCTATTTAAAAGACTGAAACAGTGGATCTACATTTCTTCCAACGATCACCTCAAGTGTCTGCAGAGCGGAAGCAGAGTTATATAATCACATGATGGGTAATTAGTGCCTGAGTCATCACTTCTGCCGGCATTCTCAGGAGCCTGAATCCATCCTTTTAGGATTTGAGCCCCTGTGAGTTTCTATGACCATCTCTTTTGCCAAATACCAAAGATGATGTAAGATCATGAACTTTGCTTGTGTCAGGTCAAACGTGCAAGATATTTTAGTGCAAGTAACTAGACCGCAAAAAACAATCAAGTTAGAGCAGTAGAGCACCCGCTAGTCATAATTTGGTCATTTCATCTGATTACTTTTGACAGTGATTTAACTCGATCTTCTATCGAAAGTGACTTGCAATGAGAAAGCTTCAATCTGTTTGTGTATGGCCATACACCAAAAGTGCTTTACAGTCATGGGGGGTGTTGGGGCGTGGTGGTTCCTCTCAACACCACCACAAGTGTGCAGCATCCACTTGGATGTGATGGCAGCCACTGGCTCACCACACGCCAGCTATAGGGGGAGTGGGGAGACAGTGATGGGGTCAATTCGGTGGATGGGGATATGGACATTTCTGTATGGAGTTTTAAAATGTCTTTCCTTGTTCAAGTGAGTTCTTTTGAGTACTCTGGTTTCCCTCACAGTCCAAAGACATGCAGTATAGTTGACTTAGATAAAATAAAATTGGCTTAGTGCACGAGTGTGTGTGAATGAGATTATGGGTGGCCTCTTTAAAAGGAAGGATGGTTCACCCAGAAATCTAAATTGTTATTTTAATATTTGTATTCAAAAGAAAGTTCAAAGAATGTTATCAGGCAAACCTTTATGCTTACTGTTGATATACAAAAGTAAAACAAAACTACCTTGTGTTAAGATTTGGAACAACAAAGTTGAGTGACATTTTTGGGTGAACTATTAGTAACTAGTGAGAGGGTTGTTACTAGGGCTGTGCAATATGGACAAAATAATCATATTGCGATTTTTGGGGCGAATATTGTGATTGCGATTTTATTTGCGATTTTGGCAGCTGTTTTTGCTTTTTTGAACAAGCTACATACACACATTCTAAATGGATTCAGTGCAAGTTACATTACAAATTACATGCATTACAATTACATGCATTACAAAACATTTCACAATGAAATAGCATAGTATTAAGTTTAATAAATAAAACTGCATTAAAAATGTCTTTAAAACAGACAACATAAAATAAATGAAGATTAACTAACCTCAACTCTAGTTAAACACATACTGTACACAGTAGTACTGACTGCTTGATAAACAAAACTGTAATAAATTGTCTTAAACAGACAACATGAACAAATAAAGATGAACTAACCTCAATTTCAGTCAGAACAATAAATAAAAACTAACAGTAATCAAAACCACCTATTCAGTTCTCCCACTCAACTTCGTTATGTGCAGAGTAAGCTCTGATTGGTTAACATCTTTCTCCCGCTCAGCTTAGCTGTAATTGCCCGGTGTGCTGTGTCAGCTCTGATTGGTTAACATATTAAAATCATGCGCATAAGAACGTGAACAAAAATCTAAATAAATTAATAGATAAAATTGCAGCCTTTGTGATTAAGAAATTGCATGTGCTTAAATCGCGATTTTTTTTGCGATTGCGATTAATTGCACAGCCCTAGTTGTTACTAAAAGGCATGACTGTTTTATATTCTCAGGATATGTCATTTATAATGCCTAAAACAATGACAAAGTTTGGATATGAATAGGTAAAGGTTCAGATTAATTCAGCTGAAGCATTGAAGCAACAGAAGTGAACAGCTGTACATGTGCTTTCTGGGCATGTGTTTTTTTTGTCCCGAAAAGAGGAAATCAGTCAGGATTTCTTAATCTCCTGAAATGTCCAACATTCTGCATTTGTTTTCTACAGTCGCTATTAATTGTATGAATTTTTGCATTTCTTTTACCTTTCTCTTTATGCTACACCTTGTTGCATGCTACCATTGGTTGCACGCAAACATTGGTGGTGATAGAGACTTACTGGCCAATGCAAAAGCAGAGAGAAGTCAGTGGGTAACTCAAGTTTTAGCATGTTAAATTGGACCGTTTACCACTTGACCTTGTGCTGTATTCTCGTTTCTTGTTGTACCGCACTGGGAGCATTTCAGTTGTTTGTAAAAATAAAAAACAACGCATATTTAGTCCCTACCAGCTAATACTATTTGTTTAGTGCAGGCAAGTTATTATTAGAAGCATTGATGAAACAGATTAGCACAGCTGTATGTATTATATGCAATAAACAAGTGTGAATCAGTAACTATTGCAGCGGCTAACGTCCTCCACCGGATGATACAAGCCCATATATGGCATAAGGGTTACTGTATGAAATCAGATCTGTCAGGGGAATACCTAATGATGTTGTCTGGGGTGTTGACTACACGTGAATATAGTAACAAACCACAATCTTTATGTATTGTTTCTTTTGACTTTTTTAAAACTGGAGGGGTTTGATTTAACAGAAATCTGGGTGTTTTGTTTGATTCAGCCCCACATGTGAAAAGCATATTAAAGTTGCTGTGAATAGTGGCTGACTTAAGTCGGTCTCTTCAGTTGGTCACCTAAAGAAAACCACTGTTGAACATGGTTTCCCCAGAAGGCTTTTCCTAACAGAGATTCTCAACCTTTGTTTTTGGGAGCCATTAACCATGTCACCTGCCTGAAGTTTCTTGTAATCTGAAAGATCTTGAAGTAGTAGGTTCTAGTATCTTGAAATCTTAGTAGGATTTGATCATTTGGCCTGGATTATATGAGAAACCCTATGCTGAAGGTTTGTTTTTTTATTTTAGTCTGGTAAAATTCCCCATGCTTGTGTCTCAATCAGTTTCCTAGTTCAGTAGAGAGGGCTCTGCTCACGGATTCCACCATTTTGAGTGCAGTCTCAATCCCATGATTCATTCAGTGCACTAAAGTGTGTGATCTCTCTGTGTACTGTGAAAAGCAGGAAGCATTGAAGTTCACCTGTCATGTCTGATCAAAACAAAATAATAAAAATTAAACATCTGTCTGTAGATATCTGTACAATAAAGTTCAGTTTTATTGTTATTTAAAAATACTGGTAGTGATGCTGTACTACATATTTCCATTTTTCAATGTGTTGTTGGCCATGATTCTTACTGTGCTTTCCAGTTTACATATTCATGTACAATTCACATGGATTCACAACCTCTGGAGATAGGTAGCTGATTGAGATGAACACCATTTTTCGATGGGTTATGTAACTGTGCCTTGTGTATATTTAGTAATATTTTTTTGAGTCTTTTGTTTTATATTATCGATGCAATGTATGAAGAAGCTGCTAAATGTTAGAAGGGAATACCAGTATTAAAATACTGATAAATTTAAATTACATTTTTATTTTGTTAAAAAACATGTCTTGCAGTATGTCTTGAGGTTGTTGTGAATAAATTATTATTATGTTATTATTATTATCCATTTGGTTGTGTTAATTTATGTGGCACTAGATGACATGCACTACACATATGTAAATGTGTTGTCTCTGGGTATGTATGCAGAATGAACAGAATTGTGTTCCCATTTGCTGTCCTATACACTGCATTACTGTGTGATAAAATCCTAGTTAAAATTACAGCAATTTTTGTTATGTACAGTCTCAAGTTGTTATTACTATTACTTGCATTCATACAGAATTTCTACAAAAATAATGACCGACACCAAATCCTGAAGGGATGTTTGCTATACATCATGTATGTGACAAGATGCTCTTGAATGCAATTTGGACTATTTGCTGAAGCTGTGAATTAAAGTTTATTTTAAATCTCCTTGCTGATTCATAGACTGCACAGATGTTATGAAAAATTGGGTGTCGCATTACTATTGTAAATGTCTAAATATTTACAATTTTACGTTTAACATTTTAATAAAACACTAAAATTGTAATGCCAGTAAAACAAGTTATAGAGCATGACTAATGTACTTTCTTATTGTTATACAATTATAGCACACGTAAATACACTTCACCATAACAGGTTACTGTGAGATTGGGTTTAGGTTTGCAGTAGGTGTAGACTTTAATAAAACTCAATAGGTTGAACTCCGTGTCATGTACTACAAGAATGAGAACTCCAGGGTAGTTTGTACCGTCCGACCTCCTTTTACACTCGAATATGGAGAAA
The DNA here is from genome assembly GCA_903798035.1 of Danio albolineatus. Lineage (NCBI taxonomy): Eukaryota > Metazoa > Chordata > Actinopteri > Cypriniformes > Danionidae > Danio > Danio albolineatus. Next base: position 12,889 of record CAIGQQ010031485.1, read on the forward strand.
GGTATGATGGGAGGGGGTGAATATGGGCTGTCGCGTGACACCACGCCTACTGCTGCTGCCTTGTATAAAAGCAGATGCGCGTTTGGAGAGCGCACACGACACCGCGTACGTTTTTCGCCATTGTAACAAAAGTTAACAACGGATACATTTGTATAAAGCATTCTACACCGAATTGCAACGAAATGGACCCCAACTTTCGAGGTAAGAAATGGTGTCGCGTGTCTTTATGCCGGTGCCTGGGGCGCGCGCATTCATCTTACAACCTGTTTTCGTTCCGGTGATCTCTCGCAAAAGCGAAATCAAGTAGATAGACGACACGTTATCATCCATTATATATATATATATATATATATATATATATATATATATAACTGGTGTAATTTCACAGAAGAACGTGCTAAAACATGCAAAAAGTTGTAATTTGGGGACATTAGCGAACAAACGTCTTGAGTTAGTTTACGATTGTTGCTAGCCAGTGGCGGGCTGGCAATAGTTTTATTTCCCGGTGGCCTGATGCTCAATCTGGCCCGCCACCGTTAATCTGGCATGATAAACCCCAGCGTCCGCCAAACTGTTGCACACCGATCGCTCAGTCCCACCACCACCCCACCCCTCTTCACTTACCGAACTTTCGGTGTTCAATAACTGTCCCGGGCAAAAATACTGTCCCAGTCCGCCCCTATTGCTACCATACGACCACTTCATAATGGCTTCATTAAATATTTTTTTTAAGTTTAGTTTGAGCTATGTCTAGATGCTTTTCGTACAAAACATGGCTGCTCACAGTGATGTTTCAATCGCAGGTGGGGTATTTGTCCTTGTGTGGAGGCATCTCAGAAGAGCCTGGAGACTCCTGTGCTGTCGTGGGCCGGGTGAGACTGGTGTGTATCTGAAAGCTTTCTACAATAGCAGATTGAAATATTTGATTGTCATTCGCTAATGTTGTAGACTTGTGCTGAATAGATCAGTTCATAAATGAGAATGGCAAACGTGTCTTATTTATGGAAGTTAAATCCTGCCAATTTTAAATAAATAAAACAAACATTGGAAAAGCAGATTAACAATTTCATTATAAAACACTGCCCGCAAAATACCTGCCAAAATTGAAAATGAAATGAAATTATTTAAGCTTATCAACAGTTTTAGCCATTATATATTAGTAACTCACGCTGTCCCATCCATCAAAGCCGTGCTTCTGCCCTTGGGCTCTGAAAACACTCGCCGTCACTTGAATACGCCCCTCCCACTGATTAGCATAGGCTTTGCATACAGGTTGACGTTGAAATGAAAACTGAAGTAAAAGGGTCAATAAAAGAAAAACATAAATTTACGTTTTAATTTGAATTGTGTCACTATTATAGCGTGAACATTAATAACAGGCTTTGTAAAAATTGAGTTTGTATTTTATTTTTCAGTTTGGCTTTTCATTTTAATTTTGGCAGTCTTGACGCGGATATGCAGTGAAAATGAAATCTTAAATCGGCAACATTCGTTTTAATTATCAGTTTGATAGGGACGATGCGTTGTCACAGTGAAAATGAAATGTTAAATCGGCAACTTCATTTTAATTTCCAGTTTGACATGGATGATGTGTTATCACAGTGAAAATTAAAATTACATAATTTCATTTCATTTTCAATTTTGGCAGGTATTTTGCGGGCAGTGTTTTATAATGAAATTGTTAATCTGGTTTTCATTTTAATTTTCAATGTTTGTTTTATTTATTTAAAATAGGCAGGATTTACCTTCCATACTTATTGGGCAATATATTTGTGTATTTAATAATTTTAGCATACAGCGTTACTCAAGTATCAGCAAAGAAACCGTAGAAAAATTATTTCAGTATGTAATGTTTCTACAGAAATAAAACTTTCAGTGGAAGAAACATCACCATATATTGGCCAAAGCTCTGTCCATCCATGGTGAAAAAAACTGATGTAGTGTTTACAGAGGTGAGATGAACCGTTTGTATTTGCATGTAGAACTGTGGTAAATGTATAATGCATTGATTGCTTTTTGTGCATTAGAAGTATTTACAAAGGATTCAAATGAATTACTTTAATAATATTGAAAAAATGTTATTCGAACAGGCAATACATTATAAACCAGCTACGAGTGTTCCCCATAAAGGTGGTCCATTCTCAGCACTTATAAAATCACCAGAGCTTTCTAAACTGTGCAATAAATCTCATTTAGATTGTAGACAGTAAAGATGTCATTTTCCACTAATTCCCATTATGGATCATCGTTTAAGGTACACAAATCAAAAAATTGATTGATTAACCAGACAAAAGGCTCTTAGGATTGTAAAAAGAATAATTTAATAAAAACAATTTGATTAAGCTTGTTTACAACATCAATAGCTGCTTCTCACATTCACCCTGGCAACATACCTGTTTGTGCATATGCATGTCTGTGTAAGCAAATCGTTTTTACTGTGTGTCTTTATCTATTGTCCTCCAAAATGAGCATAGGATATTGTGCATAAGAAAACAATTTGTAGAAAGTAAAATGGGAGACGTTTACTTAAATATATTCAAGATGTGTTAAAGGCTTAATCTCATCTTAAATTATGAGATTTGGATACCAGTTGAGCTTGATAATATGCTAATCCCTTTCAGCAAAAAATATTTATTTCTATATATATATATATATATATATATATATATATATATATATATATATATATATATAGAGAGAGAGAGAGAGAGAGAGAGAGAGAGAGAGAGAGAGAGAGAGATTACAGGCCAAACAACATATTACTGCAAAATATAACATTGTACCTTTTTCCTGTATAGATAATCATTTAATCAAGTGATGACCAGCCAAACCAGTGCTCGGACTGCCGTTGAAATGCTAAAGACTGGTGGAGGAACTGTTACGTTTGTCTGACTGCCATAATGATAGAGAATTGATCTCTCCAGCCATTACTGGCCAAGGTACCGCTGCTGCTAACGTCAACTCAGGAAACCACACTTTGTCAGGGACGGATTTTTTTATTTTCTGTTGTACCCTTTTGAGTGCAGTTGTCTAGAAAGTTTGTGCTTCAAACAAATCAACTTCTAGACACAGAGTATGTTTACATGGACACCAATAATCCAAATTTAATATGATTAAGACAATACTCTGATTACGAGTCTACCATGTAAACATTGATTTTTGATTAATCCGATTAAGGTCATAATTGAACTAAACACAAATGAAATTAAGACATGTGGAGTAAGCCGATCTTAGTCGCATTATTGAAGTGCAGTACAGACATGTAAAAACCTTAATCAAACTATTACCGTCATGTAGGATTTTCGATAGGATTTACTATAGGATATTCCATACACACACTGCTGTTTGATTCTCTGCACCTACAGAGTCAGTGAAGGACCACAGACACCTGCATCGCGAAGTTAGTTTTTTTTTTTTTTTTTTTAACCATTCGGTGTGCGGTGTCAAATTGCATTCAAACAACACTATTTTAGCAGTTCATACTCTCATCTAATATCTCGTTTGTCACAGAGGGCATGCATGAAATTTTCCTGAATGAAAGTGCCAAACTGCAGATAAAGCCGACAAGTTTGATTACTAATGTTTATGGACTTTAGTAATCAAATTATTTGCCTTAATCTGAATAAGACAATAATACGATTAAGGTGTTTACAGGAGTTGATTTTTGAATGTTCCTTTCATGTTTCCATTTTACATGTTATAGTACATGGTTCGATTAACGCAGGGGTGTGAAACTCTGCAAACTCAAACGCCGCAGCCCAGTTTAGTTCCAACCCTGCTTCAACACACTTACCTGTAGGTTTTAAACAAGCCTGAAGGACTCAATTAGTTTGATCAGGTGTGCTTAATTAGGGTTAAAACTAAACTGCAGAGTTGCGGCCCACCAGAAGTGCGTTCAACCCCTAGCTTGTCATTACGTCACCATGCAATGCTAGTTTTCTCCAGCATTTCATGCAACAACAGTTTTTGTTTGTCATGGCACCATATGTGATTTTGGGTTACCTTTTTAAGTTTGTGATTTTAGTTCACCTGCAGTTTCAATCACTAACTTTTCATTCATGCCCCCTTGACAAACTCAGAGGGACTGGATGAGAGTACGCAGTAAGGACTGGTGGGAGAATTCTCAGCACAGTCATCGTCACCCACTCGCACCAAAACTTGTCAGATGAAGTTAAATCACCGTATTATAATATAATCGGAGTATTGGTGTCCATGTAAGCATACTCAACTGAAAAGCTATTCCAGTGAAGTGTCCTTACCAGCACCTGCTGTAAACTTGTTTCAGGTATTGTCTCTCCTCAATAATGTATTTTTAAACGAGCTTATGCAAATATTGGTGCCTAGTTTTGGCACCACTTGAAATCGTTCAAATATCTTGCTTTGTGTGCTGTCAGATACGAAATATGCTAGTCTAGATAGTGAAGTACATTTCAGCTAAAACATGATGAAAATGTTTATGCAAATCGATACCTTAAGATACATATTTATCAAGGTATGAAGGAATACATGGTTTGGTGAGATTTGTGTGTGAACTATGCACTTAACTATGCAAAAAGACACACTGATAGCCCTCCTCCCCCACCTGCCAATGCTCCGGTTCTTCCCGGGAGTCTCACCAACCTTCCGTTTTATTTCTCCCAGAAAACTCCCGTAATTCGTTTGTGTAATGAAAGATTTCTTGCTGCTGTTTTGACTCAACACATTTTATAAGCTCAACATGTTTAAAAAAAAAAAAAAGGTATTGTTATATGCAATGTAATTTATTGTGTATGGCCAGACACCCAAAGCACTTCACAATCATGAGCAAGGTCTCTCTACACCACCACCAGTGTGCAGCATCCACTTGGCAGCTACAGGACAACGTCGAGAGACAGTGATAGAGCCAATTTGGTGGAAGGGGATGATTGGAAGGCCAATGAAGGCACTTTTGGCCAGGACACCGGGGTTATACGATGAGAAGTGCCATGGAATTTTTAATGACAACTGAGAGTCAGGAACTCGGTTTAACATCTCAACTTAAAGACAGTGCTCACTGACAGAATAGTGTCCCCTTCACTTTACTTGGGCATTAAAACTCAAACAGACCACAGGTTGAGCACCCCCTGTTGGCCTCACTAACACCACTTCCAACAGCTACTTAATTTTCCCATGTGGTCTCCCATACAGGTACTGACCAGGCTCAGCCCTGCTTAGCTTCAGTGAGTAACCAGTCTGCAGGGTGATATGGCTGTATGGCTATATTAACATATGATAGAGAAGTTTGGTCCTGACAAAACAAGCCAAACATGAGCACACACTTGAATAGAATCATGTTTGTGTATGGTTAGATGAAGACATTGGTTGAATGTAGGAACAGAACAGATAGATATGATCACGTTTGGCCCCGCTGTCTCTGTCAATGCTAAAAGCAACAGTTTCGGGGCCCTTTCTGTAAAGGGACACACCCATATTGAAAACCTGTCTGGTTGGATATTTGGGGAATCCCTTAATGTAGATGAATAGGGTTTGTTCAGGAGTGTTTGACATTTTTACTTGATTATTTACAGTAGGTATAACGAACGTATAAGTATTTCTCTAAAGTGCCTACACTAGAAGTGATGATCCAAATAACTTCCGTATGCAATCAGCAAAGCTGTCTACACTGCAGATGAGCTTCATTTGCTTTACATTCCAAGGTGTCATTTGACCTACAGTTAGTTACGGCCTCTTAACTGGAGGGTTTTGACTGTTTGAACGACTTTACAATATCAAATCAAATCAAATCACTTTTATTGTCACATCATCAGCAGCACGTGTGCTATGATGAGTGAAAAGCTTAGGTGCTGGCTCCAGACAGTGCAAAATACAGATAGTGCAAATACAACGACAGTGCAAATACAGCGACAGTGCAAAATACAGCGACAGTGCAAATACAACGACAGTGCAGATACAACGACAGTGCAGAATACAGACAGTGCAAATACAACGACAGTGCAGATACAACGACAGTGCAGATACAACGACAGTGCAGAATACAGACAGTGCAAATACAACGACAGTGCAGATACAACGACAGTGCAAAATACAGACAGTGCAAAATACAGACAGTGCACAAATGCAGACAGCGCAAAATACACACAGTGCAAAAATACAACATGCAACAAAATACTCCCAAAGGGGAGCAAAAGAATGTACAATTGCGATGTTGACAGCAGTACGTATAAGACGATGAATATGTGAATAGGTAGTTGTAGGCAGTATTGTTTTAAGTATGGTTTGATTAAAGTGCAGTGCATGCTACATGTTGATGGTGTGCAGTGAGTGGTATGAATAATGTAGTATTGATTGAATAATGCAGTATTGATTATAAAAGGACTCACCTTTATAGCAGAAATTGTTGACTGATTGGATTTTGTCTTCTGGCCAAAGCTACAATTTTACTAGTGAAACCAGCCGGTGCTCCAGAACTCTGGTCAAACTCACCTGCTGCTCATTTTCCTTAATTGAGTTCAGGTGGATTTGATAAAGATCTGTTTCAGAAGCGCTGTCCTAAAGGATCTTGTATTTTCAATTAATATTTTTATATATTAACGCACTTTAGATCAACTGGGGTGTGTTTAAACCTGTGCACAAATAAATAAAGTTTGTCATGCCTTGTTTGATTTAATAAACAATATTTTTAAGTCCAAATATTTTTCTTTTACTTGCACTTATGCTCAACTGTGCCATGTTTTGATATTTATGCTGTAAACTAGAGGTGCTAAACTCAACTCTGCAGAGTTCAGTTCCAGCCCTGCTTCAACACACCTAACTGTAGGTATCAAACGAGCCTAAAGCACTCAATTAGTTTGATCATGTGTGTTGAAGCAGGGTTGGAACTGAACTGTGCAGAGCTGCAGCCCTCCAGTGACTGAGTTTGACACCTGTGCTGTAAACATATATAAGCGCTGTTTTTAGGATTGTTTGACAATGTAATATTTTATATTATGATGTTTTGATAAATGTTCTGTTACATGTTTTGAACAAATAAAGTCTCAGAACTGTGCAAATCTACATTGTGGCTGTTATTTATGGCTGTTATTTATATTGCACAAGAGGTTATATGCAGTACGTGCAAACGGTGATTGGTGTAATGAATAAAGTAACTGTATTTAAATGAATTTCCACTGAAAAAATAAAGGTATTACTTTTAATTTTCAGGTAATTTAATTAGCTACTTATGTTTGCTTTAAATACTGTGCATACATGTAACAGTTTTGTATAAATCAATACAAGCTGAAAGATTGTATTTTTGTTAAACAAATATACTGTATTTAATACTAAATATTTCATTCATCAATACAATTAAACATACTTGGAGAAAAAACACTTTTGTCACTGTGTCAATGTACACTCAGTGGTCACTTTATTAGGTACACCTGTCCAATTGCTGGTTAATGCAAATATCTAATCAGCCAATCACATGGCAGCAACTCAAAGCATTTAGTCATGTAGACATGGTAAAGACGATCTGCTACAATTCAAATCGAGCAAATTAGGAAGAAATGTGATTTAAATGACTGTGTCATGTTGTTGGTGCCAGACAGGCTGGTCTGAGTATTTCAGAAACTGCTGATCTACCAGGATTTTCACGCACAACCATCTCTAGGGTTTACAGAGAATTGTCCGAAAAAAGAGAAAATATCCAGTGAGCGGCAGTTCTGTGGGAGCAAAGAACAGGACACCGAGGCTACAATTTGTACAGGCTCACCAAAACTGGACAACAGAAGATTGGAAAAATGTCCATCCTGCCTTGTATCAATGGTTCCGGCTGCTGGTGGTGTAATGGTGTAGGGGATATTTCTTGGCACAGCCTACCTGAGAATTGTTGCTGACCATGTTTATCACTTTATGACCACAGTGTACCCATCTTCTGATGGCTACTTCCAGCAGGATGTGGAATGTCACAAAGCGCGAATCATCTCAGACTGGTTTCTTGAACTTAACAACGAGTACACTGTACTGAAATGGCCTCCACAGTCACCAGAACTCAATCCAATAGAGCACCTTGGGATGTGGTGGAAGGGGAGATTCACATCATGGATATACAACAGACAAATCTGCAGCAACTGCGTGATGCTATCATATCAGTATTTAGGCAGTTCTGAAGGCAAAAGGGGGTCCAACCCAGTACTGGTAAGGTGTACCTAATAAAGTGGCCGGTAAGTGCATGGTATGTATTGTGTCTGGACTTTATGTGTTGAATTTTTAAAATGTGATATTTTAAGAATTTTTATTCTGTTGTCTCGAGATTTATATGGGTTACTTTCTTTACAGACAACATAGAAAATTTATTTAATACAATTTTAACAATGTAATTAGTCATTTTTGGATGCATGGAAAACAACAGAAATTTATTTATGAAGTAGGAGATTAGAAGTCTTAAAGACTAATAGGAGATTATAAGTCAGCATTTGTATACTGGTGATAAATGTTTGAGAATATTAGCAAAAGAACTTACCTTTGTGCCAGTAGACTCCCTGAACAATAAAGATGTGTAATATATAGTTACAAACATTCAAATATTTCAAAATAAGCTTCATTTTATTTAATATTTTAACATACCCCTTATTATGAACTCTTAAGGTTTTACAGATTACAAACACTAATATTTGACATACTAAAGACACACAGAGCAGCCTGCAGACATAAACCACATTCATTTAAAGAAAAACGTAACCTACAAACGTTTTTTCCCACAATAAAATCCATTTCCTTCAAAACAGCTTAATAAAATACATACATACAACTATAACCTATGGAAGCTTGTTTTCACCAAGGTATTTATGCGAGTTATTTTATCTTTATCTTGTGAGTTAAGATATTGCAAGTTATAAATTTCCAACACTGCTTTCCTCTCCAAGTTAAACACGTTTTATAAAGATTTTTGTGGTTCTGAAAAAATTATGACACTCAGAAATGTGAGATAAAAATGAGTTTGTATTTCACAATTCAAAGTTTCTTTTGCAATTCTGACGTATTTTCTTAGATAAAAAACAAAACAAAACTGTAAATTGTGCGTTAACGTTGCGATGACCTTTTTGTAAACAGGCTTCCATACAGTACCTCAACAATCAAGATCTTTAAAAAAAGATCAGTAATGTTTTTCATGTCCCACCACTCTCAAGGTTAAAGAAAATGAGCATACAACCAAAATGTCAGTAACGAAGAAATTAGTGTCTGTTATAAAAATATTTCATAAGATGACACATCTGCAATCAAAAGGACTCTGATATCAGACTTCTCAAATAACCTATAGTTTACAGAATTCAATAAGGACATGATGAGTAACTACAGTTGTGAATGGCTGGAATCGTGATGTGACGCTTTTACTGAAGGAAGACGTTCGGCTGCTTTCGCTCTTTCTGCCAAGAACTTGTCAAACTCTGTGGATGAGAAGGAGATATGAAAGCTGAATTAGCCTTCCACATTTCTGCTACAACATGTTGTTTGACTAGACCTAGTAAGTAGGACAGGAATACATTCCTGTGTAGTTAACAAGCAGTAGGAAATGCCTTACAAACAATATCATTTAAATGTGCTTCAGGAAAGCTAAAGACCTTGTAGATGGGTTTGGAAAGTACCTGAATGTGTGAAAATGCTAAAATGTAGATTCTCGTGTGAAATTGAACAAGTATACCAGGGTGAAGGATACATGACAAAGCAGAAATAAAACCCAAGACTGCATAAAAAGGGAAGCTGAAACAACTAAGGTCCTGCCATTGGGCAATGTTGAGTCAGTGAGTGTCTGTCGGGTTCTTGCAGGGTTGGACAAACTCGGTTCTGGAGGGCTGATGTCCTGCACACTTTGGCTGTTTCTCAATACGCGTTCTTAACTGATCTTGCGTCCCTATGTCCTCGTGTAATGTTATCAACCGCCAAAAACTTAAGACCGCAAGAACAGAGGACATGTGACAGAACCCTGATATCATTCTCACATGACCTACCCTCGTCAGTTATATTGATTCTCTCCCATTTATGAGTTCTCTTGCATGGCATCATGGGATATTGTAGCATCCATTGGGTACATGCTTCAGAATCTCACTGGAAGCAGTGGGTCATCTGAGTACTTCTCGCATACTGTTTTTCTATTACTATGAATTCAAACATACTACTCGGCATGCATACTGTTTTAAACTTACTGTATAGTATGGAAGTATGCGATTTTGGACGCTTCCAGTGTCTTCAAGATCACGAGAAAGCTAATGAGCAGGTTTGTTTGATTAGAGTTGGATCTAAACTCTGCAGGTCATTGCTCCTCCAGGACCAAGTTTGCCCATCCCTGTGTTAATGTGTTTGGTGTGGGGCCGTTGGGACCACCAGCAGGAGAGAGTGCCTTGATTGGCTGTTCAGCTATGAGGTCAAAATAGAAGTCATGAAATCTAGCAAAGACCATAAGTAAAGAGGGAACAAAATCAATCCGGCTGATGTTTTGTTGCATTTCTCAAATATAATGGACTGTTAGATTATCCAACGCTACGTCACAGCAGTTTGGAACAGCCAACTCAATCATATGACTTTGTAAGATCTTATTTATACAATTTAGTACGATGTGCTCATCCTCTAAAGACTGTTGGAATTAGAAGTGTGGGTTGGTGCCAGGCCTACTTTTAAAAATCGACCATTTTCATATGACTGAATTCGTACGAATTGGCCACTACTGACAAAACATAAAGTAGTTATGTTTCCTCATGAGATCTGGTTGGATTATAACAGGGATCACCAATCTCGGTCCTGGAGGTCCAGTGTCCCTGCAGGGTTTAGCTCCAACTTGCCTCAAAACACCTGCCTGGATGTTTCAAGTATACCTAGTGAGAGCTTGATTAGCTTGTTCAGGTGTGTTTGATTAGGGGAGCTAAAATCTGCAGGACACCGGACCTCCAGGAACAAGTTTGGTGATCCCTGGATTATAACATATTTCCACGAGTGAATCTTTCCGTGGTGAGCGACAAAGTCATAAAAACTTTACGCAAACGTATGGAAATATTCATACTTTCTCAGAGGTGCAGAGCGCACATTCTAGATTCAGTCAGCTGCAATCCAACTGGTGTGTTTATGCAGAGATTTTTGGCCCAGACACGATTAGAAGCGAGGAAGTAATACAGTTGGTTTTTGTCAACACTAGTTCTTTGATGTCAGCTTGGTGTGTCCTGGGCTTATCGTTTCTTCTGCATATAAGGGGTTACATGATGAGGCAGCATGAAAAAAATTAATCTTATCTTATCTCATCTTACACTTTAAAAAAAATGATGTTTGCTGTTTGTTCAAACTACTTTTTAAAAAAAAAATGAGCTAAAAAACACAATTAGTGATGTTTTTTTTTTTGCAACAACTTAATTATTTATGTTTAATAAATTTGAAAAGGCTAATAAGTTAATGTAATTCCTTCATGTTGTCCCAACACAAATAGAATGTGTGGATCCCAGCATTTTTTTTAACGGTGTATCCCGATAAGTGTTGTTCTCCTTGTTTTCTGTTCATTTAATCTTGAGTCCAGATTAGACAAACTGCTAAAATGTGCCACATGGAGCTGCTAGCTAGTTTGCAGAAGAAAAAGTATTAACACAACAGAAACAGCAGAGGAAGAGTACCTTCACTAGTCACTCCCTCAGAGTCATCCTCCTGCATCACAAATGAACAAACACACACACATTGAAATACAGTAAAATACAAATCAGTGTTTCAAGATGACGTGAAATCTGAAAGTACCCACAGTACTTCCTTCTACAATGTTTCTGTGCACATTATAATGCTTACAAGTTCCTTTATTATCCAACTTTTTTCTACCTTCTGATTATTGGATGCACTTCTGGGGGAATTCTGCTCAAATGGGGTGAAATAAATCATTCAAATCTTAATGCTATAAATAATACTCATCCGTCTGTTTGACTGAAAAAGCATTTTTTCATGTCCTATTTTCAGGAGTCATCACATGATCTAAAAATATCTACGGCAAGAGCTTTTTTTTTTCCTCCTGATTAGTATTTTCCCCCTTTTTGTACTGTGCTGTAACAACAAAAGAAGACACACAGTTGAAAAAAATAATTGCCTTCCTGTGAAATTTGTATTTTTTCAAACATTTTCCCTGATGCTTTATGGAGATATAGGAGTTTCTGTGATTCAAAGAGTTTATGAAATGTCATGCATTTCTTTTGTTCATAGAATATCAGGGAGTTTGGTTTGTCATTTTAAATTGTATTACCCATTCATCAAAATGTGTTTTTTATCATGATTTATTTTCTACATGATTGGCCTGTTGTAATGCTTATTTTTACTGCTATATATTTATTTCCCAGTTGTAAAACAGCAGTTAAATGCAGTGACAAGGCTGTACCTGTTAAAATACTGTCCGTGGCTGAGAAATTCAGATGACTGTGCTATAAAATTACTGATTGTGTGGCGACTTCTCAATTTTTGGTAATATTTGCAGCATTCTGTGTTGTTTTGATGTGAAAATGTACACATATTATATTAGTTCTTTTTTTAACCTGAGGAACCATTGGTCTCTATAACTTATATAAAGGGAACATAGAGAAAATTCTAAAGTGGGTCAATTTAAGGATGTCAATGACAACTCAAGGTATCGCACATCAGATAAGCACTAAACGCAAATACAATATGGTATTTGATATAAACCAATGCAGATGCTGTGGAAGGAACTTGAACACTTGTCAGGACTGGTCAAAATCTGAAGGAAATTTACATTTTGGATTTGCTGAATTTTGTTATTAAAATCAGCAAATCGCAGAATCACAATTCTGGATGGACTGCTCAACACTACAGCTGCCTGGTTCTCTATTCTTTATACATCATAGAAATGAAATTCTTAGCCAGTGAAAGTCAGAACATTTTATGTTTGGTTTAGAGAAGGAACGGGAACCCTTTTTAGTGACTAATTTTAACAACTAATTTCTTTTGTCTTTGCCATGATGGCAGTACATAATATTTTACAAGATACTAGTATTCAGCTTAAAGTGCCATTTAAAGGCTTAATTAGGTTAACTAGGCAAGGTCGGGTAATTAGGCAAGTCATTAGACAGTGGTTTATGTATACACACACAAATTAAATATTTCAGTGTAATAATCCCTATGTTACAATGAGGTCTTATGAAAACCAATGATTGGTCTGTGCAAGAGTCAGTTTGAGTTACTTTTATCTCACAGCCTTGGCATGTTCATAAGGGCCTGGCCTAAAAAAAAAAAGAAGCAGATCCAGGCTTGTGGTTTGAGAAGCTGCTGATGATTCATCACTTCTTATTTCAATGAAATTTTGTGGCTGTCCTGGAACAGGTTATGGCTTTTGTGTATTTCTAAATAAAGAAGCAACTGATGTTTACTGAAAGAAAATGGTCACATCTTGGATAACCTGATGTATCCCAAAAAGAGGATGTAAAAAGAAATCCGCTGAATGATTTAGAGAAGGACATTCTTGTTCTGCTAATCATTTTTCACATTTACTTTGAAATAAAATAGTAAGACTTAGTATTAATGTTAAGACCTTTTGAGGATTTGCTGATTGATTTATTATACTATGATTGAAGTCTTTATTATACTATTATTGATTTGCTGCCTAAGAGATATTTCTTATCATCATGCATGTTGTAAACAGTTATACTGCTTCATATGCCTGTTGAAACTATTTTTGAAACTATAATTTCTGAACAATTCAATGCTATATCTTTGCTAAATAATAGTCTCACTTATCTTGTCATTTTACTGACCCCAAATATTTGGACATTTGAATGCTTTAAAAGGGAAAGTTTACCCAAAAATTTAAAGTACCTCATCATTGACTCTCCTTATGAGGTTTTAAACATTATGAGTTTCTTTCTTCAGTTAAACACAAAAGAAGATATTTTGAAAAATGCTCGTTGATGGTACCCATTGACATCCACAGTAAGGGGAGAAAAATACAACATAAATCAAATGGTTGAGTTTCTTCAAAATATTTTGACAATGTGTAAACTGGAACATTATGGGTGAATAAAGGAAAACAGAATTTAAGATTTTGTGTGAACTCCCCCTCGTTGGTTGTTTTTAAAACTTACTAAAAATGTATTACTGTCTATATTCCTCAAAATTCCTGTGAGATGTATAAAAACCTGCCACTCACATCATCCACATCAACCAGCCACTGTTCAATGTCGTCCATCACTTCACTCTGATTGACAGGGATCTGACAGTAAAAGAAGATTTACGTTAGCGAAATACCTCCAGTTGCAATGCAAACCACACCCATCTCAAACAAGCTTCATGCTTCTCAGTGCTTTAAAGTATTAAAATCTGTACATTTTAGTCCTGAGGATGGGAAATGCATCAGGGAACACCCTAAAATAAAGCACTGAGGAGCTATGGATCAGTCTGGAACCAGGCCTGAATAACAAAGGAAACTAAACACCAAAAATAAATAAACAAGTCCCATAGAACCTTCAGCAAATAAAGATAACCAAGCAGGCAACTCAAAAGCAGACACAGCATTCACCAAATCTGACAAAACACTGACATGCTGAAAGAAAAAATACAGAAAAAATGCCCAGGAGCAACAGGTATCAAGGCTCAACCAAAAGCACGTCACACACTGCAGGCCGACTGTCTAATCAGCCAATCAGACCCACCATTCCCTTTTCAATCATCCAAAGAAACTGAGGCGAGCTGCCGAGGGAGGTGGAGTCTCGACTCTCATCCTTAACAGACAGACAACCGTTTGAAATGAGACACATATATATAGTGGCATGTGAAAACAAAAACATCCTGACTGCAGTTTTACACATTGAAGGGGGAATTCAACCAACGCTGGAAGTATTTTTAAATTTACTACTGTACCTCAGTATGTTTTTTAAAGCACCCATACATTTCTAAAGTAGTTTTTTTCGAGTACTCAACTTTTACACAAAATTCAAAAACATAACATTGTTCATAAATAAGAAGAAAGAGCAAAAGTTATTGTGAACTGCAGAAATCATCTGGTCAGTTAAAGGGTTTGTTCACCCCAAAATGAATGTGCTGTCTTTTATTACTCACCCTCATGTCATTCCGAACCCTGAGACCTCAGTTTGTCTTGGGAACCAACAGACATTAAGATATTTTAAATAAAATTACGAGAACTCCTTCAGTGGTTCAATCAGAATATTATGAAGCTTAGAGAATACTTTCACGTTCACACAAAACTAAATTAAAAATGAGTTAATTCAACAGTTTCTGCTCCTCAGTGTCAGTATAGGGTGCATGTTCCTCTGTTTGAAACAAAGCACAGGTGCATCCAAGCTAACATGCAGCACGTTACATGAACATGCACCTTATACTTACACTGCATCCGAGCTAACATGCAGCACGACACATGAACATGCACCTTATACTGACACTGACGAGAGGAAACTGTTGCTTAAAGTTGTTATTTAGTTTTATGTGGCACAAGAGTATTCTCGTAGCTTGAGAATATTCTGATTAAATCACTGAAGGAATTCTCAGATTTCATCTAAAATATCTGAATTTGTTTTCCAAAGACAAACAAAGGTTTCAGGGGGTTGTAATGACACGCGGATTAGTAATTACTAACAATTTTTTATTTTTGGGTGAACTAACCCTTTAAGCCCACTTTATAGTGAACATTTTTTTTTGTTTTATTGTGTGTGAAAGGGGGAGGATAATTATTTAAAAGCTGAACATAATGTTTAAATAACACCCTATTATTATTATTATTATTATTATTATTATTATTATTATTATTATCAGTTAACCCTTTGAGTCTTTTTCTATATTATGTTTACAGCCTTCCTATGAAATTTTAATCCTTTTGTATTAGTAAATTATTAGTAAAACTTGTAATAGTTCAAAAACTGATTTCTTTTGTCTCTGCCATGATGAAAGTAATAATAGTTTACTAGTTGTTTAGCAAGAGACAAGTATTCAACTTAAAGTGCAATTTAAAGTCTTAACTTAATTAGGTTAACTAGGCAAGTCAGGTTAGCTGACCCTTTGCGGCAGTTTAACTGACAGGTTATCCAGCCGATCACAATACCAATATTCTGTGTCCCAGTCACTGTCCGCCATGTTGTCCATTGTAGTAGAGTACTTGGCAATTAGCATGAAAATTTGTAAAAAATATGCTCATATGGGACTTGCAACACCGACAACTGATAAAAGGCTGGGCAGAATACAGTTTTTATTCTTTCCCAAAACCTGAAGTATAGGAAATGGATACAATTGTTTGGACATGTCACCATCAACTCTCAATTAAAGGTGCTGACATAAACATCTCAAAACACGAAGACTCAAGACTAATATTTTCTGTTATTAGACCAGCACAGCCCTCAAAGGTTTAGTTTATGTGACTTCACCAGTAAAAAAAAAAAAAAAATTCACCATTGAACTATGACAGGCGAGGTGAGCTAACTTAAAAAAGGTATATAGCCTGGAGACCCAGATAAACAATAAATGAATCTTTACTGTCTCTTATTATTTCATAGATTCACTATAGTTTTGTCTTAGTCAAGATGTCACTGTTTGCTTGTTTTTGTGAATTATATTATGGACATTTTAATTATATTCTATTGATCCGACCTTCTCATCACTATAATTGTAGGCTACAGCTTCAATCTCGTTTCATTTTGTTTTGTTTTCATTTAGAGTTACATTGACTTCAGAACATTTAGGTTTTCATTCGAGTTACAGTTTCAGGATATTCCCACATTTTTATGTCTGCTTCGGTCTGAGCAGGCCATGTCATTTTTCCAGAAATTATTCACTATTTCCCTGAGGAGTGCACAGATTGATAGGAGAGTGCTATAGCTGACATTGAAAGCTTGTCAGACAAAGCGAAGTGGTAGCGGGCTTTGCAAAGCTCAATTAGACAACAGTGGTTTGTTTTGCCGCTAATAAAAAAAAATCTTAAGGGGTTAAAAATATTGGTATTAGCATTTTTTGAATTTTAGTCTTTAACTGTATATTTATCCACACATATTAACACAAATTTGGTGTTCATTCATTGTGATATATATACTGTACTAGGCTATTTTCACTTGTTTGCGCACATCAGTTTTAGTTTTGAGCAGGGCCAGACTATGTCTACACAGAAATTTGTAAAAAATCTAATTTAGGTGGAAATATTTTCCCAGTACCCTACCTGACAAAAGTCTTGTCATCACCAGACATGACCATTATTGAGCATATCTGGGGTAAGATGATATAGGAGGCATAGAAGATGAATCCAAAGAATCTTGATGAACTCCTGAAGTTCTGCAAGAATGCTTTCTTTGCCATTCCAGATGACTTTACTAATAACTTATTTGAGTCACTGCAGAGATGTATGGATGCAGTCCTCCAAGCTCATGGGAGTCATACACAATATTAATTCTTTTTCCACTGCACCTTGACTTTATATTCTATACTGTACATTATTTATGTTCAGTGACAAGACTTTTGTCTATAAGCAAAGTGAAGCCTTACTGTCCTAATTAATAATTAAAAATCAAGGCATGATTATATTTTATTTTGGTAAAATAAGCGTAATAGAGGCCTTTCTTTTCATACAAGCCACTTCTGATACCAAACGATCAACTAAGTCAAATTATTATTTGTTGTTCCTAAAGCTTATATAGGTGACAAGACTTTTGTCAGGTAGTGCATACACTCAAAAACTATTTTGCTTTGCTTGTTGAAATGACTTATTTAAAATGAGCTGAAACAAAACAATTTTTGAGATTTTGTTGGGAAAACTGAATTTTTTATGTTCAATCCACATAAATTTGTTAAAAGTGTTAAG
Source organism: Danio albolineatus (assembly GCA_903798035.1). Classification (NCBI taxonomy): domain Eukaryota; kingdom Metazoa; phylum Chordata; class Actinopteri; order Cypriniformes; family Danionidae; genus Danio; species Danio albolineatus. The sequence goes on from CAIGQQ010031485.1 coordinate 30,668, forward strand.
TTAACTTAAATGATTTGTGTTGGGACAACATGAATGAATTGTGTGGAACCCTGCATTTTTTACAGTGTAGTAACTAAAAACATGAAATACATAACTTTTAAGGTTGAAATGCAAATCCAACTAGATCAAGTCTCTCATATATCTACTAAAAGACAGAATATTACTCTACAAACTGTATTGTAAATAAAGCATATAAACATTTGCATATTAGTCAACATTATTATTATGTAGTAAAGTACTTGGCAATTAGCATGAAGAATTGTAAAAAATATGCTCATATGGGACTTGCAACACTGACAACTGATAAAAGGCTGGGCAGAATACAGTTTCATTCTTTCCCAAAACCTGAAGTATAGGAAATGGATACAATTTTGGACATGTCACCATTAACTTTCAATTAAAGGTACTGACATAAACATTTCAAAACACGAGGACTCAAGACTAATATTTTCTGTTATTAGACCGGCACAGCCCTCAAAATTTTAGTTTATCTGACTTCACCAGTGAAAAACAAAAACAAAAAAACAGTGAACTATAACACTACCTGACAAAAGTCTTGTCGTCATCAGACATGAACATGATTGAGCATGTCTGGGGTAAGATGATGTAGGAGGCATAGAAGATGAATCAAAAGAATCTTGATGAACTCTGGGACTCCTGCAAGAACACTTTCTTATGCCTAGTTATAGGAGTATAAAATCTTTTGGTAATGGAACTATTTTCTTGTTATTTGATTAAACATTGATTAATAGATAAGTAACTACAGTATGTCACAAAAGTGAGTACACCCCTCAAATTTCTGCAGATATTTATTTATATCTTTTCATAGGACAACACTGCAGAAATGACTCTTTGATACAATAAAAAGTAGTCAGTGTAAAGTTAGTTTAGCAGTGTAAATTTAGTGTCCGCTCAAAATAACTAATAATACAGCAAATAATAGCTGAACCCCTGGCAACAAAAGTGAGTACACCCCTAAGAGAAAACGTACAAATTGAGCACCATTAGTAATTTTCCTTCCCCTGTGTCATGTGACTCATTAGTTTTACACTGTCTCAGGTGTTTCCAGATAGCAGGTGAGTTAAATTTGGTATAAAAGCTTTTCCACTCTCTCAACCTGGCCACTGAAAGTTCAACATGGCATCTCATGACAAACAACTCTCAGAAGACCTGAAAAAACAAATTGTTACTTTGCATAAAGATGGCCTAGGCTATAGGAAGATAGCCAACACTCTGAAACTGTGCTGTAGCACAGTGGCCATGGCCATTCAATGCTTTAAGAGGACAGGTTCTTCTCAGAACAGGCCTCGCCATGGTCAGCCAAGGAAGCTGAGTGCACGTTCTGAGCGTCACATCCAAAGATTGTCTTTGAAAAAAGACGGATAAGTGCTTCCAGCATTGCTGCAGGTATTGAAGGGATGGGGGGTCAGCCTGTCAGTGCTCAGACCGTATGCCGCACACTGCATCAAATTGGTCTGCATGGTTGTCCTCGAAGGAAGCCTCTTCTAAAGATGATGCACAAGAAAGCTCACCAACAATTTGCAGCAGACATTCAAACTAAGGACCAGGATTACTGTTACCATGTCCTGTGGTCTGATGAGACCAAGATAAACCTATTTGGTTCAGATAGTGTCAAGCGTGTGTGGTGGCAACCAGGTGAGGAGTACAAAGACAAGTGTGTCTTGTCTATCATTAAACATGGTGGTGGGAGTGTCATGATGTGGGACTGCATGAGTGCTGCTGGCATTGGGAAGCTACAATTCAATGAGGGAAACATGAATTCTGACAAGTACTGTGACATACTAAAGCAGAGCATGATCCCCTTCTTCCAGAAACTGGGCCATAAAGCAGTGTTTCAGCATGATAATGACCCCAAATACACCTCACTGGCTTGCTAAAGGGGCTCAGGGTAAAGGTGATGGACTGGCCAACCATGTCTCCAGACCTAAACCCCTTAAAACACCTCTGGGGCATCCTGAAAAGGAAGGTGGAGGAGCACAAGGTGTCAAATGTCCACCACCTTGGTGATGTTGTGATGGAGGAGTGAAAGAGGATTCCAGTGGCAACCTGTGAAGCTCTGGTCAACTCCATGTCCAAGAGAATTAAAGCCGTGCTGGAAAATGATGGTGGCCACACAAAATATTAACTTTTCAATTTTTTTCTAAGGGGTGTACTCACTTTTGTTGCCAGGGGTTCAGCTATTATTTGCTGTATTTTTAGTTATTTTGAGCGGACACTAAATTTACACTGCTAAACAAACTTACACTGACTACTGTTCATTGTGTCAAAGAGTCACTTCTGCAGTGTTGTCCTATGAAAAGATATAAATACATATTTGCAGAAATGTGAGGGGTGTACTCACTTTTGTGACATACTGTATGTTTGATACTTAAGTACATAAAAAATATATTTTTGTGTTAGTTTAGAAAATTTTATAATTTTTTTTTTAAAGTGTTAAAAATGTATCAGGGTATGAACTTTTACTCAAATGCTTAATTTCTGTACTTCATCTATCACTCAAAAAGTTCACTCAAAAAAAAAAAAAATCAAGAAATCATTAGTTCATCCAAGATAAGGATGACATTTTATTCCCTAGTAGAATAATAAAGACAGTTTCTAGCTAAACACATAACTTCATTCATAAATGCAAGTCTACACCCACTTTTAGTTCTGTACACTAAAACATTTTTGCCTACAGCCTGTCTTCACTGGAAAATAGCTTTCATTCAACCAAATAAAGAGAATTAGAGTAATGGTTCACATCTAAATTTGATCACTTGAGCCAATGAAAAATAAATCATTTGTCTTAAACAATATACTTTAAGTCCATGAAAGTACAAAGCATATTGAGTTTCTGTTGAATACACACGCACTGGCACTTCTTTGTTGAGCTCTTACTTAAAAACATTTATATTTTACTATGTTTTGAACTTAGTAAAAAATATACAAAAAGAAAATACAAAATTTGAAAATATACACATAAAAAATAATAGTAATATTAAAATGAAATGAAAGATATATTTTTAACTGGATGAAGTATTGCTTGAATTATTTTTCAGAGGCTTACAAAACAGCTATACAATGAAGAAGGAGCACGGCAGTTCTGTAAATGCGCTGCTGCGTTTGTGGTGTAATTCACAGACTCTTACCATTCCAGTGTCTCGTCCTGGTGCGGCCAGAGCTGCAGAGCGTTCCGGACTGTCAATAAAACATACAAACATTATTTATCACTTTGCTTTTTAGTGCTGCTTGCAAACTCAAGAATTAATGTTACTCAAACTTGGCAGTTACACAGTTGGTCCACATTGAGAATGAGAACTACAACTGACAATGATAATATTTGTATCCACACCAGCACACAATATTGTCCTGCGTATTGCCCGATATTGTCATCTTTTACTCATTTACTCCACTTGTTTCAAAAACACCTTTTTGTCTTCCATAGGTTCTACCAGTGTTGAGGTAGAATAATGATGTGTTGTAATGTTGTGTTTTAAAACTATTTTAGCTTCACACAAAGCTGATGTGAATGTTGTTGTCACAAATGGGTTATATGCACAGATGTGTTGTTCAGCCACTGAAATCTCCCGGTGATAGATTGATGTGACTATTTTCAGTTTCATAAGGGACCTTTTACAGCATCAATAATGTAGATTTTTCTATAGTTTAACAACAAATCATCAGTAAATAGCGCTATCCTGCCTATACCATGCTACTCGGAATATTCGGTCAGAAATAGCATGCAAGTATGGTTTGTAATGAGTGTAATTCCTGCACGATGCTGGCCAAGCAATAGTCGCTTTAGCTTAACACAAGGAGCGCACGCTCGTGTTTTTAGGAGGCGTGGCTTTGGACGATAGGGGAGGGACTGTGTTTCAGAGATTTATGTTAAAAGGCTAGCATTGTGGCAAATCACTTACTGCACCTTTACCACATTGCTTTAAACTTTCAATAATCTGTATATGTGGTGTGTATAGCTCTGGGGTCAGGAAGTTCTCAGATAACATTAACCTAAAATATAATTTAAGTTAAATGTAGGTGTACGTTATACAGTGTGTTGTTAATTGCAGAGCTCCTCTATAAAAAAAAAAAAAAAAACAAGTTCTGAAAGAGATTAAGCCTCAGCCA
>CAIGQQ010031495.1:0-67685 GCA_903798035.1 Danio albolineatus
TTTTTCCAATATCATGCAGTCATAATAAATACACATATAATACCAACAAGAAGATGCCAATTGTAAAGGGGTTGGTATGTACCTTTAAGTGAAGGTTCAACATAGTCCAAGACAGCAACTTTCTGTCCTAACTGGGCAGCTGTAAGCAACAACAACAAAAAAACATCAGTGGAAAAAATTTAATGTCATCTCCAAAAAAAAAAAGTGTCATTCTTAACAAGAGAAATTTAAAAAGAGAAGCAATTCGAAACTCATACCTTCTTTTGAACATGCCAAACCTCCAGAGCCTCCACCAATAACCACCAAATCATAATCAAATTTACCTGCTGGGATCAGGATGAATACGTAAGGACTTTTAGATTCATTTGTTCATAATAATTAGCTTTCTAGTTACTAATTTAGCTACATGAACAGAGACATAGAGAAAAGTTTAGTTCAAACATGCAAATAAGGAATTATACATTTAATTATGTGCTAATTTGCATACATTTCTACATTTCTAGCACAAAAATCTAATCATTAAATTAAGTTCCTGATTAAATATTGATTTTGTTTTTCAATTTCTTTCAAAGTATTTCTTTTTAAATGCTTGGTATGGTACGGTATGGTATGTTGAGTTATATCACTCCATAAAATACTGTCAACAGCCAGAAAAAAACAAACAGATTATGAATATATTTCTTTTTTAAAACCCTTCAAGCAGTAACGTTACATAATAATAACTGTAACGTTTGGCTTATGGCAGTGCTGCTTAAGTGGAGGTTTGTAGCTCCTGGACTTTTTATATTTTTTACTTTATTTTATTGGACAATACAGCCTTTTAAAATGTGAATTGTAACTGAAGATTAAAGACACAAACAGAGTGCAAAGAACAGTCGGGGTAAAAAAGCTGTTGGACACACCAAAATTACAAATTTGACAGGTGGAGGAAAAACAATTGTCTGCAGTGTCTCTCTCATTAAATTACGAGTACTGGCATCTTAAGCGAAATAATATGGCGAAATAACTGTAAAAACATCTTTGGTTATTTAACAAGTATTACCTGTAAAGTTTCTCGAAAGTATCAAAGTCCTGAAACAGCAGAGAGCTTTCATCCTCTGCCTGCCTCTACTGAAGGCAGCCATACTGTCGACAAGATAAGACCCCTGTGAGAGTTATAGGTGCCCCGAAAGAAGCCTGGCTGAACGTTTTACCTTCCGTTAAACAATTTATAACGTCGTATCTGCTATGACTCAGTTCAGCAGTTTGGTTAGCATGTTTGCCACCTATAATCACGAGTGCACAACGAAAATCTCCTTAAAAAGCGTTAAAAGTGTTCTCTTCAGCTGACTGACTTCAGCTGACATAAGCGGCGTTTGATTCTTATTCATACGAGTCGGATCTTTTAAATGACTCAAAAGAAACAGTATGGTGTATATAATCATTTTGCAGACTGTTTTATCCACAAAAGAAGTAATCATTTATACAAAAGACAAAAAAAATGGTAAAATACGATGATTCAAATCGTTATAAAAGATATAGTTATGTTACAGAGATTGTTAGAGGACCATAATTTTGTATACTTCAAAATTCTGTATTCTAAATGTAAGATATTACCAAACAAATAACCATTAGTACTGTAAAACATATGTGCAAGCTTTTAATGGGATTTCTTAAAAGAACTTTATATATTCTTCTGTGTTTTTGCACTTATATGTTTTCCCTTTTTTATATACATGTAACGTTACAACGTGTACGTAACACTACTTACCTCTTATTGTTAGCACTTTGGTCAACTTTGTTGTTTTAGCGTATTAATACGATGTAACTGCTCTTCGTGAAGTACAAAACAAACCTGTTCACAAGAATGTTCAAAAGAACCGATTCCCAAAAATGAGTCGAACGCTCAAAATGAGAGGCGGGCAAAATAATGCTAACATTTGACCAATCAAAATCAAGAGCATGGTCAGTCGCTGCAAGATGATTGGCTGTCCACCGGCTACAGAGTTCGGTGAACAACCATAACACAACTGTAGGGGGAGACAGAAGCTCTTCTTTATCTGCAGCAGGCTGGGTTTATATCTCTCAACCCCTCTTGCACAACAGCCGTGAGTCACCATGCCTGTGGATATCAATGAATGGACAGGTTCTCTAGCGCTTACAGAGGTGGAGGAACCGCCAGCAAAGCCTCTCACTGTCAAATATGGCTCTGTGGAGATTGACTCGCTGGGGAAAGTGTGCACACCCACTCAGGTCAGAGACGCCTAAAACGCGCATGTAGATAATAGGCCAGGGCGTCCCGTTAGCAACGCGTATGCTCCACAAAGGATTTGCTGTAATAAAAACTGTCTGACCGTTTTAATTAATTATTGCCCAAATTAATGTATGTTGTGCTCTTATTGCACTTGAATCGACTAAACAGACTCGCAACAAATGCAGTGTGCGTGTGGTTATATAATGGGGACAACGGTCGCATGCAGCAAAAGTTGCATCTGTCTAGAAATTCCACGATCACGTGACCTGGCGTGGACACACTTTGCATTACCTCATGCAAAATTAGAGAGATGCTACTTAATGGGTCAAAGCCTGAATTAGAATAGAGACCTGCATAGCAATACAGGAAAAAATGGGCCAAAGAGTTCTAAAGTGAACTGAATAATAATTACAAGCTGATATGTATTTTAAAGGTATTTGTAAAGATATTTATTTTATGGGAATCATTTATCTAATATTCTATATACATAGAGCAATAAATGTTACAGTTACATGTTTATTTTCTGCATGACTAAAGTACATATAAGATGCTGGGATTGAGCCAAATTTAAAAAAAAAAACTAATTACGGTGCATTATAAATAATTGAATATATAAGGTTTTATAATTACAAATGCATATGAAACGACTGAAGTGGGATATAATAAATCATATTTTGTTTGTATTTACTAATTGTGTGCATGTGATTATTTAAATATTTTTTTTTACCACATAGTAATTAAAAAAACACACTTACATTAATTTACTTTTAAGAAAAATCTTTGACACATAACTTAAGTGGTCTAATTAATGAATTAAAATCTAAATAAATGTAATTAAATGGGGACAATTTTCTCATCTGTTTTATTGTTCATACTCCATAATTATCTGTACAAATGCAACAATTAAATTTATTATTAAATTTTAAAATATATACAGCCTGAAATTATTTGACAATTTTCTTTCATCTGTATTAATGTTCATACTCTACGAAAGCAAATCAGTATTATTATCAAAATATATGCCGTCGAGCCCCAGGGGTATGAATAATTTCGGGCTTGACTATAACTCCTGATTATCCGCTGTCAAGTGTGTGCAAACATGTTTAGCTGTAAATTTACACATTTACATTGTGCATTCATAGTCTATAGTATTCTCTATTCTAGTATTCCTAATTACTGTCAATTCACTTTGCAGGTGCAGAATCGGCCCACATCTATTGAATGGGAAGGATGTGACCCGAGTAAGCTCTACACGCTGGCCATGACTGATCCAGACGCACCCAGCCGAAAAGACCCCAAATTTCGGTATGTTTTCAGATCGGTCCCATTCATCATATCAGAACCTAAATTGTCCACTATCTAAGGATTCCCTAGCAAGTGTACAGTTGCAGTAATATTAGCCCTAATTATTAAAGATGGTTAGTTAAGGGTGAGGAGAGTAACATTAATTTTGGGTGAAACACATAAGCAAACACACAATATCAACGAGTGAGGGACAAAATGCCACGACTAACTAAATGCAAATGAAGTGGTTTTTATTTGCAAAGATGGTGATTCCTTTCTTAAATATTTCCCAAATGATGTGTAACGGAGCAAGGATTTTTTCACAGTATTTTCCTAAAATGTTTTACCTTCTGGAAAAGGTGTCATATGTTTTATTTCGGCTAGTTGTTATTTTTTTAAGAAACATTTTACGGTCAGTATTATTAGCTTCTATAAGCAATATTTTTATCCATGACTTGCCTAATTACCCTAACCTGCCCATTTAACCTAGCTTTTTAATGTGACTAAGCTGAATACTAGTATCCAGGAAAATATTAAGTACTGTCATCATGGCAAAGATAAAAGAAATCGGTTATTAGAAATTAGTTATTAACATTATTATGTTTAGAAATGAGTTGAAAATTAAATAAAGCCTCTCCATTAAATAGAAATTGGGGGAAAATATATTCAGGATAGCTAATAATTCTGACTTTGACTGTACATGCTTGAGACGGGATACTGAATCTGCTTTAATTGTTGTTTATTCTCAGGGAATGGCATCACTTCCTTGTGGTCAACGTAAAAGGAAATGACATCTCCAGTGGATGCGTCATGTCGGACTACGTTGGCGCAGGACCCCCGAAGGGAACTGGTGAGAGATTAGATAACATCATGTCATTTTAAGCTAGCCAGTGCTACAGTAAGAGGCTTTTACATGAACTTGAAAAGACTAAAAGTTATCGTCATATTTCCCCCATTGATTGATTGCATTAAGAATTGCCAACTCTTTTTTTTTTCTTTTCTTTTGAGTTGACAGAAATTATATTTCTGCTCAGTTCTGCTAAGTTGCTCAGACTTTTGGGTTAGTATGTTGATGTACTTCAACTGAAACAGAATATTGAGTAGGGGATGGGGCCTTTTTACGCATCATTCTCTCGTAGCAAACTAAATGTAAGAGGAGCAGAGCTCAACAATAAGGACTGCCCGATTGCCCGGGGCCAGCATGAGAGATGCCTGGGACAGTAGACAGGATCGTTACTGGCCCTGCCTTGATACTAATGTTTCATTTCCCTGCAACTATTTGTCAATTGTGTGCAAATACAGTCTTAGAATGGAGAAACAGTTTTTGTCATAAACACCAAATTGCGTTTCAGTTCCTCTTATCTGATTGGATGTTTTGAACATGTTAGTTTTTCCATAACCTGGTAACAACCAGTCCAGCGAAGACACGGCAACATCAAATTATGAGGCTAAAAGAAAATGTCTGTTTCTAACGTCTTGAAGCAGATACTTACGTACAGCACAACGAAAAAAAATAATAGTTTATATAAATAATTATTTAATATTTAAGTAATTTAGAACTTCCATACTGCTCTTTTTGTTTGCATAACACTTTGAATTTTGCTCATTATATATTTATTATCATTTAAAAAACATTTAATTCTAGATTCACAGATATTATTTTTGACACATTATTTCAAATATGTGGCTAAGAAATAGCTATTAACTTCTTTTTTTGGTGGGGCCAGTGAAAATTTTGGCAGGGCAAGTAAAAATATAAACCACTGGCCTGATTGGGCCATTACAAAAAATCCTTAGTGTTGAACCCTGAGGAGCGTGATGAATATTGTGGCTGAAGCTGTCAAACTGACGTCAGAGAAGGACTGCCATTTTAAACATTAAAGCAAACAATTATATTTTGATTGAAAATAACCAAAACAAATGTTGCTTTTCAGTAGATTAAATTCACCTAAGTATTACAATGTGCGCTAGCAAAAGAAACATAGTAAATTTTGATTTCACAGACTTTAAGGATTGCAAAGTTTTATTTAATTATTAGGCAAGTGTTAAGTTGACAAATATTTCAATACGCACATTAGGCATTATTTTATAATATATACACATCAAGCTGCATACATTTCTAGCACATGAAATTTGAACATCGGATGAAGTCAGATAAAAAATTAATTCTTTTTTCATTAATTTTTTGGCATAAGAAAAAGGTTTTTACAGAGGGAATTTTGGGAATCTCTATTTATCCCTCCATAATTCAAAAAATATTGTGAACAGCCAGAAAAAAGGTTCACAACTTCTGAATGAACATACTGTATTCCTGTTAAAAAATATTAAATACAAATTAAATTGTATAATTTGCCTTATGTACCATGTAATAATACAAGTGGTGCTATAGTGAATATATGTGTAAAGTTTAACGTATATATAATAAAAAATAAAAAAAACATTTATCAGCCAATATGCATCCAGTATATTGTACATCGTTTTCCAGTACTGGGTTGCAGCTGGAAGGGCGTCCGCTGTGTAAAAAATATACTGGAATGGTTTCATTCTGCTTTGGCGACTCCTGATAAATAAGGGACTAAGCAGAAGGGAAACGAATGATTGAATATTGTCCATCAATACTTTTGCTCAAGTATGTATGATTAACCCTTTATAGGGCACTCGTTGAAATACTCATCGAAAAATTCCCTGGAGTGTTACTAGGGGTTATTAAAATACATTGAACTATTATGACTTCATTGACATGGATTAGATATTTTTAAATGAAGTTCCTATCATTGCTGATTTCCATATGATATAGATTGCGTCAATAACCACATTTGCGCTTAACCACTTGTCTACTTACATGATGTATTTCCTGTGCTTAGCTCATGTGTATTTGTGAGCGTGAAGATCTTACCTGACTGTAAACAAAATGACCCAAAATGTTGATACAACATGTCCCACAACAGTCTAAAAAAATCGTATTTATAAAGAAAATAATAATAATATAAATAACAATTTGTGCTCTGAAGATGAGCGAATGCTTTGGTGGGCGATTGGAACAACAGAATAAAAAAAATAAAAAAGTTTTATTAGTAACTCTGGGGGCCCAAAAACTGCAAGGGCCCAGAATAAACAGTTAGAGGGGCATAGTTAAGTATGTTAGCCACACCCAATACCTCGGACAGACGTAATCTGATGCTGTGTCCCAATTCCCATACTATCTGTCCTAAATAGTATGTGAAATTAGAATTAGTATGTCCCAAATCGTAGTATGTTGAAAAGAGCATGCCAAAAATTTCAGGATGGGTTACTATTTCCGGTCAAAATTTTAAGTGTAGAAGTGCCATACTCTAAGCGCTGATATTGCCCACAGTACATCGCGCGTTGGACGTGAATTCGATTAGAACTACAAAATCAGATGAAAAGTGTAAACAAACTACAAACATGATGGACGCGCGAGACCAACCCTCAGGTAGAGAGGCTTCGGTAAAGATGTTTGTATGACAGTTAATATCTAGCCCACTGGAGAATATCTAGCCCACTGCAGAACATTTAAATGGTGTTGTCTGTGTTATATTTCATCTGCAACAACAATACTGAACCTATACAGTATAAAGACGTGTTTAGACATTACCGTCTGAATGCAAAATTAAAGACCTGGGGAGATTTCTCTGCGCTAAAAACTCATGAATGGGAGATCATCCTGCTGCTGCTTTTCCAAAAAGGTAGGAAATTAAATACGACAGAAATGTTGATGATTGTCAGGGCTCTTAACTAAGCAACACTACGATCTGTTAATGAGAAAGTAGTATGTCCCAAAGCTTGCATACTCTTCTGTTACATTAGGGATCACCAAACTTGTTCCTGGAGGTCTGGTGTCCAGCAGATTTAAGCTCCAATCCTTATCAAACACACCTGAACAAGCTAATTAAGCTCTCACTAGGTATACTTGAAACATCCAGGCAGGTGTTTTGAGACAAGTTGGAGCTAAACTCTGCAGGACACCGGACCTCCAGGACCAAGACTGGAGATCCCTGTGTTACTCTCTCAAAAGTATATATTTTTCCTACACAAAAAAAGTACATACGTTTAGGCCGTAGTATAAGTATGCTAATTGGGACGCAGCATGATAATTTAACTGAATGCAAACAGGAAGTGCATTTTCGGATTTCAATTAAAGATTAACAGGGCAAACTATTTTTCCCCCCTTATGACTTGCACAGATGAATTGTTCACCACAAAACTAGCAGTATGAGCTAACAAAATCAACATGGTTCGTTTGGATTTCTTACTTTAAGATGATAGTCTTGTGAAAAGTGTCCATCAGTAAATTCAAAAGTCTGCAACATCTGAAGCGTCTGGTTTCCTGCAGGTCTCCATCGATATGTGTGGCTGGTTTATGAGCAGTCGGGGAACATCAGCTGCACCGAACGTGTCCTCACCAACCGCTCCGGAGACAACCGAGGAAAATTCAAGATCCAGAGCTTCCGCAAGAAATACGGCCTCGGGGCTCCGCTCGCAGGCTCCTGCTTCCAGGCCGAGTGGGACAACTATGTGCCCAAACTCTACGAACAGCTGGCTGGCAAATAAGGACTGTGTATTAGAACGTATGTCATCCTGCAGTCAAACCATGTTCCTGGAGGACCACCAACACTGCATGTTTTGGATGTCTCCTTTATCTGTCACACCCATTACAGCTCTTTCAGTCTCTGCTAATGAGCTGATGATCTGAATCAGGTGTGTTTGATTAAGGAGACATGGAAAATGTGCAGAGCTGGTGGTCCTCCAGGAACGTGGTTGAGAAACACTGCTTCGTTCTGAAGAGCTCAACTCGATACAGATTCAGTCATTTAAAGGGATAGTTAGCTCAAAACTGCTAATTCTGTCGTTTATTCTACTTCCAAATTAGTTTTGCTTTCTTTATTCTGGTGAACACAAAAGAAGATATTTTGAAGAAAGTTGGAAACCATTGACTTCCATAGTAGTTTCCTGCTATGGGTGTCAATAGTTATCGGTTTTCATTCTTCAAAATATCTTCTTTTGTGCCATTTTCATTTGAGCAAACTATCCCTTTTAGGAGTGTTACGATACTGGAATTCAGTACCCATCAATATCGAAATCTTAAAAACATCCATTTCCCTCTAACATTTGAGCGCTGTTGAGCACATTCTTAAGCACTGCTGACTGGCCATTGTGTTCACATGCTCAACAGAAATGACTGTAATTGACAATGAAGGTCATCAGTTCACCAAACTCACTGCTGTTTGCTGAGTGTAACCACAGGGGATACTGGAGCACTTTAAAGCCGCAAAGATCAGCTGGTTTGTCAATAATCTGACATACGAGCGATCCGCTGATGAATCAGGGCTTTAAAACGCTCCAGTGTCCCTGTATGTGTGGTTATACTCCGTAAACAGCGGTGAATTCACTGAACTGATGACCTTCTCACTGCCATTCACTGTCATTTCTGATGAGCACGTGAACACAATGGGCAAGCAGTGCTGATTAGGAACATGCTCAAATGTTAGTGGGAAATTGACATTTTTTAAAGTTACAGTAATGATTGGTACCCAATTCCAGTATCATGACAACACTAATATTATTTTTTTTTAAAGATTAATGAAAGGTTTTTGCTACAAATGAATTTCAAGTCTTATTTTGCTTTGGTTTAAATGGAATTGAATTTAACAAGTGACTTTAATCTATGCTTTCTTTCATTATCACGTTGCTTGGATGCACTTAAGACTGCCTTCAGTTAAAAAACAAACAAGATTAGTGTTATCATAGCTGCACTATTAATACAGTATCTCCATACTGGAAAAGATCCCATTGGAAAAACCTGGATAATAAAATAAGACTTCATTAATGACTCCATTGACATGGATTAGATATTTTTTTTATGAAGTTCCTATCATTGCTGATTTACGTTTGATATAGTGTCCGTCATTAACCACATTTGCATACCTGTCAACCCTCCCGTATTTCTCGGGATTCTCCCGTATTTTACAGTTCTATCCCGCTATCATCCCATAAAGGTATTTTCCCATATTTCTCTCGTATTTTCAGTCGTTCTCCAACAGGTGTCAATGAAGCCGATCCTCCCTATTCGCAACCCACACCGCCGAACCACCAGGGGCCGCCCCTTGCACTTAAATGTGAGTCTGTTCTGTGCTTTCGTTTTATTCAGGCATGAAACACTTTAGAATAAACATAAAAACGGCGGGATTCCCCTTCCTTTTCATTACAGGTGCCGTCGCTCCTCCTATACAATCCTCAAAACAGTCATAAAGCGGTGCGTGACTATCAGATGACGCATCCGTAGTGATAAACAGACGCTGTTTTCCAAACGGATTCTGTTCACTCGATTAGAAGCATAGTGAAAGTGGATACTGGGTTTTGGGTGAGTGTTTGAACAGACATTTACATGTAATCAATAATAATAACATCTAAAGATGTCGATCTTGATGGGTTTTTTTTTCCAAACACAACTAATTTTGTCCTAAATGAGCATAAAACGTTAGGAAATCAATCGAATGCCGTCATTATAACGATAGATGTAAACTTCTGTTATTTATGACCGAGACACCTCTGTTATTTAATGCAATCAAACAAAAAAACTAAATAAATGAGATTCATTCACTGCTCTTTATTCAGAATGTATAAGATGTAAAGTGAAGAAAAGATTGATAACTTGATTCTATTTCTTTATAATAGCTAATTTTAATAAGCTAAGCTGTTTGCTAATGTATTCTATTAAATTTTCTTTTGTAAATAATAATTTTTAAAAAGTATTACTGACCGTTTAACTGTTTATTTACATTGAAACAGCTCCAGAAGGACATATTTTATATGTTTTTTTTGGTTGGTTGGTGGATCCCTTGTTTTCACTTCCCAATGTTGACAGGAATGCATTTGCGCTTACCCACTTGTCTGCTTACATGATGTATTTCCTGTGCTTAGCCCATGTGTTTTAGTGAGCGTAAAATTCTTACCTGACCGTAAACAAAAAGACGCAAAATGTTCACACAACATGTCCCACGACAGTCTATAATATATATTGAAAAAGAAAAAAGAATAATATAAACAATAATTTGTGATCTGAAGAAGAGCGAAAGTTTTGGTGGGCGATTGGAACAACAAAATAAAAGTTTTAATTGTAACTCTGGGGGGCCAGAATCAACAGTTGGAGGGGCATGGTCAAGTATGTTATTAGTGGTATCAGATTAGTGTTGTCATAGCTGCACTATTAATAACAGTATCTGGATACTGGAAAAGATCCTATTGGAAAAACCTGGATAATAAAATAAGACTATGTATGTATATATAAAAAAAACATTGCTTGCTTGTGTGATGAGCACTTTATTTACAAATATAATTAAAAGCTCTGACAGGAATCATGCCTCTTAACCTGAAAACGAATGTAAAGTGCATGCGACAGTAAAGTGTTTAATCCACTCAATTTGACTTCGTAGAAAATACACAGTTGGAAAAGGAACGGCGGAAACCGAAACAGAAACCCGAATCATGAGGTCGGTCATTGAGACAACTTCACCAGCGACTGCAGGAGGGGTGTGAAACATTTATTATATTTATATAGACGTGTGTTTGTATTTATATATATATTCATATTTATAAAAAAGAAATCGGAATTCAGTTAAAATGTAATAGGAAAATAAGTAAAAGTTCTCCATAAAGCCTTCTATACACAAAATACATGTCCCATCCCCAACAGCCCTTTGTGCAGGTACCACGAGTTTAGGATTCACATATGTATAATTCACATTGTGCCAATTACGGTATATATTGTTCATATGAACGCTGCAGATTCTCCCCTCCCCCACAAAAAAAACAAAACAAAAATCCATACGAATCTCAGTCGCAGATGCAACAATCAAATATGTACATTGTTTTATTTATTATCAAATTTCGTTATTACTCTAATAAAAGGTATTTTTCGTTATTTTTCTGGTGGAATAAATACCAAATAGAGATTCAAGAGGCAGGAGGCTGCAAAAAAAACGGATTAAAAGACGAAAAAAAAATAGCGAAAAAGAAAACAAACGCGCGTCTGGATTAAAATGTGCAATACAAACCCCCCCCCCAGTTCATATTGCTTTTCGTCTTGGAATCTGTTTTAATTCGACTCGCGCTGAAAGTGTTATCGTTACACGAGAGGACATTGACATCAACACTGTGACGGATTTCAGCGTCTCGTATACAATATTCATATATATAAAAAGAGACAACTAAAGGAGGTTTAATCCAGCATGACGTTTCTAGAAGAGGGCGCCCGAAATGTGTAAGGCCTGCGGAGGCACCAGCCCAGAGGAACCATGGGACTGTCAGTAGCAAAAAAAACAGGTTTGTTCAAAAAGTAAAAATAAAATAAACGGTGGATGGAGGACGGTTGGAGTGTTATGGTCTCATCTGTAGTCATCTTTAGGGTAGTCCAAAGCACCCAAGTTGTTGAAACCCATGCGGAGGCTCTCCATGTCGAAGGCGTCGATTTCTCTCTCCTGACGGTCCAGCAGATGTTTGATTCGGTCGGTTCGCTCTTTCTGAAGAGAAGCCAGCTCCTCCTCGATCTGACGACGACAAGACAACATTCAAATGTTTTGTTCTGCGCTTGAATTTGTTAAAAGCTCCAGAAATAAATTGAGGGAATTTGTTAGATCTAATGTAGTTCTAGATGATGTGAGATTTATAGTTAGCCTGTCCAATTTGGGTATTTGATTCAATGGATAGTCCAAAATAATATGGAGTGAAGCAGCTTTTTGGGAGACAGATTCAATTGTTTGTAAGATTTACATTCATCTTAAAGTTTTTTTCACCTGAAGTTTGAGTTATTACCATTTTATTTCAACATTTTTCTTAATTTCTTTTCCTTTTTTAATACTATAATTTAGAGTTTATTCCAAACCTTTTATTAACACAATTTAGCAAGGTTGTTCTTAAAAAATATATATATATCCCTGAATTTACCTAGTTCATTCTCAACGTTGTATTCAGAATTTCTCAATGTACAAAAAAAAAAAGATTTTCTCAATTTTTAAAGTTGTTTCTCCTCTAAATGTAATGAATTTATTCTTAACATTTTATTTGAATGTTTTTCTCAATCTTATTCTCAATTCTTTTATTTCAACATTTCTTTTTTCAAAATGAATAATATTATTTTGAAAATTTAAATCTTTTCTATGAATTTACTAAGTTTATTTCTCAACATTTTATTAAAATATTTTTCTCAATTTAAAAAGATTGTCTTAAATATGACTTTATTCTTGAAATTTTATGAGTTTCTCAACGTTTTATTTCAACATGTTTCTCAATTTTTTAAAATGATTTTATTCTTGAAAATTTATGAGTTTCTCAACATTTTATTTCAACATTTTCCTCAAAATTAACCAATATATTTTTAAACACATTTTTTCTTGAAATTCATTACTTTATTCTTATTTTATTTCCAAAAATTACCTTTATATTATGACTTTTTCCTGAAATTAAATGAGTTTTAGTCTTTTATTTCAACATTTTTCTCATAATAAAAAAAATTAATAACGACTTTATTCTTAAGTATTCTCAACATTTTTCAACATTTTTTTTCTAAATTTAACAAGACTTTTTTTGTTAAATAACTACTTTATTCCTAAAATGTAATGAGTTTAACCTCAACTTCAACATTTTTCTCAAAATGTAACAAGTTAAATCTCACAATATAATGACTTTAATCTCAAGATGTTTATTATTATTATTATTATTATTTATTTAGTTTTTTACTTGGCCCTAATCTCAAGATGGTTTTGTTATTTTTATTATTGCTTGGCCCTTCAAAATATCTTCTTTTGTCGTCAACGGAAGTGAGAAATGAATGAAGACATAGTAAATGAACAAATGAACACATAGTAAATGATGACAAGATGTTCATTTTTGAGTGGATTCTATGTGAAAAAGAGGTGAATAGCAGAACTAGACCTTCTGTTCCAGGTGTGCTCTGCGCAGTGAGACTTTCTGCTCCAGCTTCTGCTGTTCACGCTCGTGCTGCGCCTCGGTTTGGATCTTGATCTTGCTCTGGTAGGCATTGAGTAACTCCATCTCCTGCTGCAGCTGCTGCCTCAGTGCCTGGCATTCAGCCTCCTGAGCCTCATCCAGACGCAGCTACACACAAAAAAACACACACATGTGCCTACGTGAGCCACACTACAGCACAGTTCAGCTCAACCATCAATGGCCTTCTTGTGTGGGCAACGGGCCCGGGACCGGAATTTCAAACAGAAGGCTTCGGTTTCTATTTCAATTCAATTAAAAGAATCACTAAATAATTACTCTCTTTAGCGTTTCCAAAATGGGTTCTAAATATAACACAATTAGTGTTGGGTCTTAAAGACAGCGGTTAGCCATTAGTTAACCTTTCAGTAGAGTGCATTAGTGCCTGGGCACTTTCTTCAGCACTGTTGGTTCTTGAAGTATTTTTTCTCTATTTTAATTTCCTAGTCTCAGTTTATTCACTTTTACAAGTTTTTAAATGATTGAGCTTTACTGTAAAACATCATTGGTAACTTTTCAAACTGTAGGGAGACTTAATTGTGTAAATGTACTCATTTTTAAATTAGCAGAGCAAACTAAAGTGGAAGAAGCGGAGTGAGAGGATCTCCTGAAACACATCATGATTTTGCCAAGCACCATGTGATCCTGGATTACCATCTATGCTGATCCTGGAACATCACTATTTATTTGAAAATGTAATCCATACCTATTCCGTACTCCTAAACCCAACCATAACTGTAAATTATTCCCAAAATAGTTGGATAACAATCATGTAGAAGTGCATAAACCTAACCGTAAGCCTTAAACTTACAATAAATATTGAACATATCTCTTAATTCTGATTGGCTGATTGGAATGTTGTTCCAGGATCAGCATAGATGTTTATCCAGGAACGTCCCACTTGGTGAAATCAGGTTGGTGATCTCCTGAATATGTCCTAATTTCATAATAACTGCTTATTTCTCTGGATTTCAACATTTGGGATAATGTAAGTACATAATGTAGGTACAAAATGTATAACGCCGTTTTAGAGGCTTCTGGATACTTTACTTTAAAAAATCTTACATATTGACAATATATATATAATTCTGTATTTTTATTTACATTAGCAGTGCTTAAGGGGAGTGGTTGGAGCTACAGTGGGAGTGGCTAAATATGTTCTTTGGTGGGATTTGCTCACCCTCATTTTGAATGGTGTAATTTTCTGTAGGTACAGTCCAGGTTATGTAGTTTTTCCACCACAAATTCAACAGTTGAACTTTAATAATTTAAAAATAAAATCAATATCGTGGTTAAATTACTTCCACAACAGCATATACCATTTATTGACAACCTCAAGGCTCAGATAGGTCTGTCTTTCAAGGTTGACTTAAATGTAATTGTTCTACATTGGGAAACAGATTTTTAACATTCATTCATTCATTTTCTTTTCGGCTTTATTAATCAGGGGTCGCCACAGCAGAATGAACCGGCAACTTATCCAGCAAATGTTTTATGCAGCGGATGCCCTTCCAGCTGCAACCCATCACTGGGAAACACCCATACACTCATTCAAACACATACACTATGGACAATTTAGCTTTACCTAATTCACCTATACCACGTCTTTGGACTTGTGGGGGAAACCAGAGCACCTGGAGGAAACCCACGCGAACACAGGGAGAACATGCAAATGTCAACTGTCATAGCAGAGGCTCGAACCAGCAACCTTCTTGCTGTGAGGCGATTGTGCTACCCACTTTGCCACCGTGGCGTCCCAATGGAGAACATGTATATATAACGTTTTGACTTCCAGAACTGTTAAGCTATGGTCACATTGGTGTTTGAGCATGCAAAATTCTGTTGGATGATGTTGCATGAAGGGCCAGGACAAAACAAGACAATGCGATAAAAATGAGCGCTGTATATCCAATTTCTCTACAAAGAGGTCACATTTTAATCTTCTATCAGTGTCATGCATTCACGTAATGCAGTGTTTCTCAACCACGTTCCTGAAGGACCACCAACACTGCATGTTTTGGATGTCTCTTTTGTCTGTCACACCCATTACAGGTCTTCCAGTCTCTGCTAATGAGCTGATGATCTGAATCAGGTGTGTTTGATAAAGGAGACATGGACAATGTTCACAGAAGGTGGTCCTCCAGGAACATGGTTGAGAAACACTGACATAATGCAAATCTACAGATTATATTTTACCAAGCTTTAACTTAACACAGCGACATGTGAAGCTTGTCGCATAAGCTTGCTTTTTCAGTCTGATACATTCACATGAATTTAAATGGAAGTCAATTAAAAAATGCAGTGTGACCGCTGCTTTACACACTATAAATTTCAAAGATCATTAAAAAAATAGCACTTCTGTACATTATTACACAGCTGTCAGAAATACTTTATTCTGACTGGTCAGTCGCAACATTCCAAGGTAAGTTATTCCAAGATAACAACTGCTAAATAACACAGGCTCATTTGGAATCTTCTAATCACCTTGGCCGTCATTAAATACGTTTATATCCATGTAGTTACATCCACATTGATATGCATCCGCTTGTCTGTCACGCCACAGTTTTTGACTGTTTGGTGCTGTCTTGAATTAATAACATGTAGTTTAGTTTATTCAGCCAGTTTTGCTTTTGTCAGCTTTGCTTTCTTTTCTTTTTTTTTACTGTTTGGCACTATCTTGTAACAGACAGGGTTCCCACTCTTTCATGAACAGCAAATTTAAGGACTCTCAAGGACTTTTTAATGAAAGACTTTCAAATCATTTTTAAATCAAGCACTTTTTAAAATTCCCTCAGCATATGTAGCACCATGAACACCTTAACATACTTCACATTTCACTTACACTTAATATTTACATTAAAATGTCAGAGTACTGATGATTGTTTTAAACTGTCATGTTTAAAGAACTTTAATAAAAGGTGTGTTGAATTCAATATAGTGATATTCAAATGTGGTTTCTGAAATATTGCTAAAATGTGCATTATTTGTCATAGTTCTTGTACATATAACATATTTTATGATGTTTTAAAGATATTTAAATTAAGAATTAATCATTTTTTATTTCTGTTTTTTTTTTGACAGCAGCACAGTACAATTGTTGAAATGAAACCATAAACAAATTTCCATTTCAACCTCAATTCAAGGACCCATATTGACTTTTAAGAACTTTCCAGGCCTTGAATCAATATGTCTGACATTCAAGTACTTTCAAAAAGTGTGGGAACCCTGAACACAGTAATCTGTAGGTTAGTGCAGTGGTTCTCAAGCTTTTTTCACCAAGTACCACCTCAGAAAAAAATGGTCTCTCCAAGTACCACCATAATAACCGGTATTGAAGTACAGTAGCGTAGTAGGCCTAATTAAGCAGCTACAGCACTGCGCAGCTTAAAAACAAGGCAGATTATTTTTCAAATTAAGAATCTTTATTTTTTTCAGCCACTTAAATAAAAGGTTTAGCCTATTAAAATCAATTTACTGATCACATCGGTGTTACCGTATACCTCAAAGGGTTAAAAGTGCGTTCATTTTTTTCCATTTTTTACTTTAATTATTTGGAGATTCCTCCACGTACCACTAGAAGGAAGCTTGTGGACCACTAGTGGTGCGCGTCCCACAGTTTGAGAACCACTGGGTTAGTGTATACTCCATCAGCTGTTTTCCTTTGTACATTTAATTAAAAAATTAATAGATTATTAAGGATCAGAGCAATGTTTTGTCTAATTTTCAAGTCTTGTGGCAGTAGCTGTGTAATAAGTCGGAAAAGGTACATTAAGAGCGATTGTTTTCACAATTTTGTTTATACAACAGCCAATTAAGCCTGTTGGGCGTTATTCTGCGATAACCTCCTGGATGTGCATGATCTCCAACTTATTATCTGTTGTAACTCACATTATGACCATGACACGCTTTCTGAATGTGATTCCAACTATTAGGGTGCTTTCACACTAGCACTTTTGGTCCACACAAGGGTTCATTTGACGTCAAAGTACATGTTTAACTATTGTGAATGTTGTCTTCCTGACTCCGGTGCCCTCTAACATCTTTGTATCTTACCAAAACCGAAAGATTCAGTAAAAGCAGAACAACTGTGATGTGCATGCGTCTTTCCACTTCAGCACCTTGGCTTTTGTGGCAGTCACCTGGCAGCAGCTGTGCACACAACAGGGGCTTGATGACGCAAGCGTACCGGGGTTCAGAAGGAGAAAAGACAGTGTGCACTCTAACCAGCCAAGAAGGTGGCAAGCGTACTTTAGTTCAGACCAGGCAATCGACCCAAGTGTAAAAGCACCCTTAGGCCCCGTTTACACTAGTGCGTTTTAGTTTTAAAACGGCGTTTTAGCATGAAAACGATCCGCGTCCACACTAGCGTTTTACCCAAGCGTCTCTAGCAGATGTCTCTCCACACTACGCCACCAGAAACGTATATCACGTGACCATTCGCGCACTCTGGGCATGCGCGTTCAAGTAATGTGTCCCGCTCGGCATTTGGTTACTGTTAGTCAACAAACGCTGGTTGAACGATGAACGCAATGGTAAAGAAAGCAAGAGAGGTCTTTTTGAGGACAGACGACGAGGTTGAGTTGTTACTTAAAGTAACAAATGAATATAAAACATCCATGGCTATCAAAAATACAGTGTTTACAGTGAAGGCTGGTCTGCCGTCTGCCGGTGACGTTATAGCCACGTGCGCTTGACGAATAAGGGAAGGTTACGCAATGACCCAAAGCCCCAATCACGTAGGAAATTTCTGCAGCCACGCCTCCGTTTCCAAAGATATCTGTTTTCCCACGTCCACACAGAGACGCAACAGCAGCGTTTTAGAATGGAAACGGCCTCTCCAGCGTTTTCAAAACGCTCCGTTTTTGCACCTCGAAAACTCCGGCGTAGTGTGGATGGATGGCGTAACCGTAGCAAAACGTATGCTTTTTAAAATGAAAACGCACTAGTGTAAACGGGGCCTTAGTCTATTTCTTACAATAATCTCCCACGATACTAAAATAAATGATCGACAACTGCAGTGATGCTGCTAACTGTGCTCCTTGACGGTTAACAGTGTGGTTTCTTCACTCACCGCCTGTGATGCCATCATCTCGTTGATGCTCTGCTCGTACTGCTCAGCCAAAATGGCCAGTTTGCGCGTCTGCTCATCCTTGAGGGCTTTCAGCACCGTCTTATGCTCGCTTTTGGGGGTCACCTCTAGCTGATGGTGCCGCAGGGCTTTGTACTGTTTCGTCTGGACTTTACACGTGTCCTGGAACTGTTTCTTTATCTGGAGCTCCATAGCCTGCAGGAGACACAAACAACAAAGCGTTCTAAACACAAACTGACAGCCTTTTTAGGACAGAGTTAATTTAATAAGAGTGGTGTAGTAGCGGACTGTTTAATAGAAGCCTTTTTTTGTGCTAATACTGTATGTCAAATAACATTCTATTGGATGAGGAAGGAAGTGAAATAACCAGTGATGGGAATAATAAATGTTATGAATAAACAGCTTTACTAGTCAAGTTATTTTTTTAGTAACAAACAATCAAATGAAGTATTGTTTCCCTAGTTACTGTAACTGACAATTAAATGGGACATTATATAGATGTATACTGTATATAATATGTTGTAATTGAGCTCACTCAAGTGTTTTTATTTTTTAATCTATGTGTGTGCGTGTGTGTTCTGGGGAGGAGGGGGGTGCTCCTATCAGAAGGGTGGGATAACCACATAAATTATGATGACTGGCTCGCCCGGAGGTCACGCATCTACAGTATATCTCTGTTTTTGTTTCATATCTTAAGCATAATTTGTTTTTGGACTTATTTGATGGACAGTTGTGATTTGTGCAATAAATATGAACTATTTATTAAGTTTTATTCTTCTACATTTGTAACAAATATTACATTTGATGGGGGTCTCTCAAATACCAATAGTAGAAGTACTATTACTAATAGTAGTAGTAATAATAGTTTAGAATAGTGTACAATGCTGTAATAATAATAGGCAACACGGTGGCTGGGTGGTTAGCACTGTTGCCTCAAGCAAGAAGGTCACTGGTTCGAGTCCCGGTTGGACCAGCTGGCATTTCTGTGTAAAGTTTGCATGTTCTCCTTATGTTTGCGGGGGTATCCTTTGGAGTTTCCCCCACAGTCCAAAGACAAGCAATATAGGTGTATTGGATGAACTTAAATTGGCCGTGGTGTGTGTGAATATGAGAGTGTATTGATGTTTCCCAGTGCTGGGTTGCTGCTGACAGGGCATCTGCTGAGTAAAACATATGCTGTAACAGACGACCCCTGACAAGTAAGGGACTAATGAAAATAAAATGAAATGAATAATAATAACAATAATAATAATATCAATTTTTACGCTTTATATATATATATATATATATTTAATAATATAGTTTAATATAAATGTATAATATACAAATATATAAATTATAATTAAAATAATATAATAAATAATCTATTTAATATTATTTATTTATTTATTTACATTCAATAATTAACCATTTTTGGGGGAAGTTGTTGTTGTTGTTGTTTTTTTTTTAAAGTTAACCCAGTAGTAACTTTCCCTGATAATTAGATTCTATTAATGAACTGTGAGAAGTAACCAATTACGTTTTTTGTTTTGTTTTTGTGCCCAACACAAACTGGAATAACTGAAATACATTGCCGTAGTGATATGGAACTGTAATGCGTTCTAGACCTGCCTGGAACTAATTTAGATGTGTTTATCTGAAAATAATTGCACACCTTGGAATGTTCTTCAGCCAATCAGAATCAAGTGTTCAACAGTCCCACGGTGTAATAGAAGTTAATGCATTAACTTAAAATGAGCAATACATTTGTTAGAGTGTTTACTTGTGTTTTTCAACATATGCTAATAAAAATATATCTCTTCACTGGTCTACATATGACTTTAATATGATTTATTATTAATAATAAGTAAGATTAAACACTTTAATTATCATAAGTTGCACAAGAACCAATAAAAACACTTCTTAAGTGTTTATTTCTAATGCGGTTCACAATAAAATCAACAAACTGAAACTGTTTTAGTAATGTGCAATGCAGATTTTTCAGATTAAGATGTCACAACGTCATCGGTTTTGGTCGAACTGCTAATGTTAGTAATATCTACCCTGTTCCTAAAAAAAACATGATTAATTTTGCCACCAGTCTTAGAAACGATGAGACCTACATTGATATTTTATGTAGGTTAAATTCACACTATATATAGCAAAGTAATGAACGCTTCTCCACAACTGGTGGTACCTTGAGGTTCTTGGGCTGCTGCCGAAGCTCGAGCACATGTTTCCTGTGCAGTTCTCGTTCTCTTCGGTTGTTGTATTCGATTTGGTTCTCCAGTTCTGTTTGGTGCTGCAGTCGGATCAGATCCATGCGCAGTTTCTGCAGCGTCTTCAGCTGTCTGTGTTCAAGTTCTTGGGTCGACTCGTCTTGTCTGATCAACATGGCATGCTCCATTTCCTTCTGGGTTTTCTTCTTATTCAGCTCCTGACAGGCAAAAAGACAGAAATCAATGCTGTGTTAGCTTCAAATAAAGTTATATTGTCTAATTCAGTTGTTTCAAAAACACGGCCTCTAAATAAATCCACCCAAGTTAATAACCATATTTTTACAAACTTTATGCTTATATGTATGAATTTTTGTCTTCGGTACAGCACTTTGCTTCACTTTTAAGCACTTTAAAAAATAAAGAATGATCGATTGACTGACTGTAAGATGGTGATGATGCCTTTAATGGCCATCAGCATCTTAAATCCTCAAACGTTTTTAATATTTAGATTTTATTTTAGATTTTTGTACATTTATTAAACTATACTTTGTATTATTGTTATGACCACCAGCAGTGTTGCTCTTGCAGGCTGCTGGAGAACACTCTCATTCAACTACACTACACTTGTTAAAAAATGTATTAAAAAATAAAATAAAATGTAAATACAGTTAAATGAAGCACTGAAATAAGGCGGTGTAAGGTGTTAATATGCAAATGGTCCACAGTTAGGTTGATATATATGAAAGTGGTTCGGTTAAAGGGACAGAGGCTTTAAGACAGAACTAAGTGTGTCAAATGATGAATACATGCAAAATTTGGGCCATGATTGTAAGCCACTGGGTTCTGCACCATGTTTGACCATATATGGGGTTGATCCAGTAATACTTCCGAAGGTTTCCTGCCGATTAACGCACTAACAGTAGATTAAGAGATTAGCACATTGCTGCATTACTTACTTTAAATCTGATTAATTGAAAAACAGTTGTCAAACCCTGAGAACTGGTTCAAATCATGCATTATGCCAAGGAAAACCCTTCAGATGATGAAATCTGACGTTTTAGTACTTCCTTGACCTTTGTTATTTTTATTACTGGAGCAATATCTTTAATAAATGTAAACTGGGCTCAAGTATGGTCATTACCTTAAGTTTTCCTTACAAATAAGACTAAAGAAATGTCATTTAAATTAATTAACTCGTTGAGTTTACAATACAAATGTTGTTCTACAAAAATGTTAAACTGATATTGAGTTAAAATGCTGTTTTTGTGAATGCGTTATGAAAATACAGTTTTTCACATTTATTTTGGTCCTGCCGAGATACTCAACATTTTTGGATTCATCTTGAAGCTTTCATTGCTTGCAACATTTTTAAAACATTTTACTTATCTTATAAATATGTGATTTCCATTATTATGTTAAGGATAGCTCTTTAAAAGATACTAGTTTTATTATAAACTTTATTCTATTCCTACGTAAATTCATATTCACAAATGCGAGCCTCTTCATTGTGCTAGAAAAAGAGATTAAAATGTTTATAAATGTGATATCTAAGTCTAAAAATAAAAAAGCAAAAAGGGTTAACATTTTAACATTCCTCCTTTAACACATAAAATGTTTGCATACATGTATTTTCTTTACTGAAAGTACATAACTTTTGCTAATAACAAAATTTAAAAATGTGTTTGTAAATCGATACTTATGTACCCTCTGCTTTTTTCTCTTATTTTCTTTTATTGATTTATTTATTATTTTCTTTTCTCATTTAATTCTTCTTGTTAAGAAACGTGAAGTGTTATTGTTGTAAAATTAAACTGTACATGTTTGTTCTTGTTAATAAAGCAAAAGACTGAGACGAAGACTGCATTTACTTGATCAAACACTGTAAATTGTAGTAAAATATTTATATGATTTAAAATGTTTACATTTTAATATATTTTAGGATGAAATTCTCCAGGTCTTCAGTGTGACATTCATTAAAATAAGCTAATTTTGTGCTCAAGGAAAAAAAAAGCATACTTTTTTAAAGATTTTGAGATCAATATAAAAGAACAGCATTTCTTAGAATCCATACTAAGACTTAGTATACCAAGTCTTACTAATTTGATACTAAGACTGTAGATCAATCGAATGCATGCTTGCTACATAAAAGTAACGCACAATTTGTGAACAGTAGTGTATTTGCATGTGTCTTTTAAGATGGGACTAAGCCTTTCACATGCCCACCTCTCGTAACTGCTCCTGCTCATACTCGTGCCTCTTGATCATGATCTTGCGTTTGAAGGCCCTGCAGTTTCGGTCATAGAAAGCCCTCTGCTGACCCAGGAGCTGAGCCTCTTCTTCAGCCTGAGAGTGCTGGATGTTCTCCTTGTGCTTGGACAGCCTCTCCTGCTTCTCCTTCTTAGGCGTGCTGTGGTCTTCACTCATCTCCTGGACAAACAGACACAGACACTATGATGCAAGGACTGGAAAGAAGAGACTATGTTAGATCTCTTAACCCCTTCACCCTCTTTTAAATATGGTATTAAAGGGATAGTTCACCAAAACAAGGAATATTTCATCATTTATATGAACAAGATATGGAAAACAGCCTGTGTTCATTGGAAATATATTTCTCAGCCTACATTTTTGTAAAACATTAAACACGTTGCTCCAGGTTTGTTTTGTTGTATGTTTCAGAAGACAAATCCACTAGAGGGCGCTGTCTGCATTTTTACCAATCTGAAATGTATTACGTATGGTGTGTTTTGTTGTACGTTTTAGATACACATCTTTCTTATACATGGCCATGGCTTGTCTTATATATCATCTAGCGAACCACTGACCTAAACCCTTCCCCTAAACCCAAACAATAGGGTTACAAAAGCAAACGTAAAGAAAAAAAAAGTCAATAGAAGTGCACTGCAACTACATAGTTTTACCTTGATTTTACATTACTTTCATGGAACTGTGCTTCACTGGACTCAAACCCAAGCCTTCTGCATCACAAGTACAACGCCGTACAAAGTGCATTATTAATCAAACTGACCAATATAGTGATAGATAGGTGAGGCAATCATAGACACCATTACATTTTGGTTTGAATGAAAATAATGCTTAATTCGTTGTGTAAATATCATTCATTCATTTTCTTTTCGGCTTAGTCCCTTTATTAATCTGGGGTCGCCACAGCGGAATGAACCGCCAACTTATCCAGCATATGTTTTTATGCAGCGAATGCCCTTCCAGCCGCAACCCATCTCTGGGAAACATCCATACACACTCATACACTACGGACTAATTAGCCTACCCAATTCACCTATATCGCATGTCTTTGGACTTGTGGGGGGAACCGGAGCACCCGGAGGAAACCCCCGCGACCACAGGGAGAACATGCAAACTCCACACAGAAATGTCAACTGACCCAGCCGAGGCTCAAACCAGCAACCTTCTTGCTGTGAGGCGAATGTGCTACCCACTACACCACCGTGGCACCATCCTGTAAATATCATTAGTGTGAAAAGGAAGTCAAGATGTTGGCTTCATACTGCCCTGCAGCTTTAATTTTTAGCAAAAACTGCAATAATAAACTGGTTTCACTATAGGCTGAAGCAGGTATTTCCTGTGAGCCTGTGTTGAAAAAAAAATCTCTTATTATCTCTGATTCTACCACAAACCCAGTGTTTGGCAAAGTTTTGCAGATATCAAACCAGAACGAAAGCTCTGTTTTTTCCCCCATTGTCTCCTTTCATATTCATAAGTATAACATACACTGCAGGGATTACTGGATCTAAAGATCAGAAAAAGCCCATACAAACACTGGGCATGCACATCCATTATTTGAGACTCTACCCCTCAAAGAAATCAGAAATTCTTGTCTCCTTGTAATCCAATCAATTTTTCTCCTGTATTATGACAAATTTCTATGCAAAACTACTTCAAAGTAATGCACAGTAAAGTAGAACTTGGAAAATGTCTGGACCATTGTTACTTTTCACGTATGTTTTGTGGTGTTTTGTTTTTTTTTTCTGCTGCGCTCTATCTCCCTTTCTGTCCTACAGCTCTGTCATCATTCTGACGTCGCACGGTGCCCCAATCAGGAGCTGGCCCGTCACGTTTAAGAGGCATTTGTTTGCGCTGTTTGAGAAGCACCTGATTCAACACCAAGCTCCTCGCTCACATCAACCAGCCTGTTATTTAGTGTTTGT
Organism: Danio albolineatus; assembly: GCA_903798035.1. Lineage (NCBI taxonomy): Eukaryota > Metazoa > Chordata > Actinopteri > Cypriniformes > Danionidae > Danio > Danio albolineatus. The sequence continues at coordinate 25,012 of CAIGQQ010031495.1, forward strand.
ATTATTCTTGGTTGTTTAGTTGTCTCTCATTTAAATATTTTAAGCTGAGGTTGAATGATCTTTGTGAGAATCGGATTGTCAGATAAGCTTATCTGATAATCAAACCGAAGATTACGGTTTTGTTTCTACATTTTTCTTTGGTTACACAGGTTAGTGTGTTGGGGTTTAGCTAGATTTATTTTTTTTATATTTATTTCATTGTTTTGGTAACACTCCTGTTTTTCGTTCGATTCGATCATTTAAATCACATTCTAAATTCCTTTAGTCATTGTTTAAAGAGCCCCTATTTTGGGTTTTTGAAAATGAGCTTGTATGCAGTGTGTAACAGTGAAGTGAAATGTCTAGCTGAGGCTATTGATTTATCCATAAAATAGTCGACTCATAGTTCCTCAAACGAGTCGCAGTGCTTACGAGTCTTTAGCCGTTTCGGCATGACGTGAACACGAAACATAAGCCCCACCCATTTGTGCGCGCAGCCCCGGGAGATTCAAAATCCCCAACCCCGCCCACAAACAACAGCGGTGAGAAAAAGTTGCCAGATTGGGCGGTTTTAAATTTGATTGTGCAGGTAAAAACCTTTTGGAAAGGGTTTGGGCTGAAATCAGTCAGCAACAACTGGCAACACAGAGAAGAGCACTGTGCTTAGCTGGATATTGGAAGTGTGCAGAGAACCCAGAGATGAGACTTTGAAGAGTTAGTAGTTTCTGCAGAAATACCTCAGCATTAAACCCAGCTATGTGCTGTGTTCCCTCTGAGGAGTGCTTACAACGGAGGATTCGGAGCACCGGGACATTTCCCTGGCCTGCTATCCAGCAAGTGTGAGTAAGTGCGATTAAAATGGTTGCCTCATTGTTTTCTCTAGCTTGTAAATGATGCATTTAACTGTGTTTTGTAACTTGTAACCACTTATAGTGTATCTGGTTAACTTGTATTCTCATATCACGTCTAAAAGCACGTTGTAAACGCGACGCGTGCTGCCGTGTTTACGGATTAAAATGCATTTGAGCGTGTTCCTCTGCTGTTTGTCGTTGCTATGGCCACCATGAGCTCTGCTACACACGTGCGGCGGTGCTGTTTTATAATGGTTCAGCTTTTGTCGCTGTGTGCACTAATACTGAATGTATGTCGCTGTTTTTACTTCTGGTTAAGAATAGAGTGATATGCTGGGAGATCGGGGGTTAGTTTTGGGGGTGAGGTGTCTGAAATACGGGCGACTCCCGGGAAAAACGAGTGTTAGCAGATTAGCTCACGCACACGCTATGACTACTTCAATATTGATAAGCAGTGTGGTGGGCATTCTCTCGCGCTGTCGACCAATCGCAACAGACTGGAACATCGGTCCAATCAGTGCAGTTTAGCATCGCGTTAAGGAGGGGTTTTGGAACAAATAAATCACTGAACGATTCATATAGGAGTCGCTGGGATAATGAGGTAAAAATAAATGCATATTATAAGACAATGAAAGTGTTTTTTGACCATGCAATCAGATCAGCCTGCTGTTAGAGACCCCAAAACCAAAATATGACCATTTTAATGTATAATATGGACTCTTTAATATAATTTTTTAATAAATTCTTATTTTTAGTTTCACTTATCTGTTTGTTGTGATTTCCCTTATTTTCACCCAGCACCAGTAGAACTCAATGTTAAATCTCATCTCATTTAACAACTTAAACACGTAACAATCATAAATGATTTTCGATAAGAAATGGTTGGAGTGCAAACAGAAAAAAGAAATAAAATTTTTTCAAATGTCTAACAAAATAAGTCATTTATATATGTACATATAGGTTGAAAGAAGATTTAAAATTAGGGTAAATTTAAAACAGCTTTTCCACTATTGTGCCGAACTGCTTTAAGAAGAGTCAAGTATGGTTCCACTCATGTTTCCACATACAGTAAGCCTAGAATGGCAAGGCATGATTACAAACCATTCTTGGCCCAAAATTCTAGCTGTCATTAGATGACCATGCTGGACTGGAAAAGCGCACGATCATGATGTCACCATACTGTTTGTCACCAGGGTTTCCAAAACTGGCTAGGCAAAAGTGTGCTACTGATTAACTGATTTGCAACGAAGCAAATATCAGAAAAAAGGCTTACCAAAAACAAAAATCGTCCCTATTGCTATTTACTTTAGACTTATGTTACCATGGCAACAACTGACGCATTTGTATTACATTCCAAAGAGTTCTGTTATTAGAATCAATGTATAAAATGAAACAGATAAACCAGATCGGCACAGTATAGAACAGCTAAGCAAACAGAACCATTTGGTCCGATAGTGAAAAAGCACCTTACGCATCATGTTAATTTGGATGAACTAAACAAGCACCTCTTTGATTTTCTCCTTGCACAGCTTATACTGTTTCTTCTGGTTGTCCAGGAAGGTGGTGAGCTCTTTCTTCTGTTGGGCCACGATCTGCTGCTGAAACTTCTTCTCATCAGCTGATAGAGTTTTCATCTAAATAAAATGCATCATTATTAGCATTGAAACGTCAATACATCACTACTTTCCACTGTTAAAACCAAGTCTTGAAGCCAAAATATATTCAAGAGTTTCATATCCAGTTTCATTAACATACTCCTCAACATGTGCTGCATGAATAATTAGCGAGCATCCCTTGGCTATTTACATATTTAACATGAAATATAGAACAGCATAATATAAACATGGAGTGCTTTCACGTGACCTGCTTGAACTTTTGAACTAATTTAGCCAATACTGAACTGAACATTAACAACACAAGTTCCAAAATACTCATTCTGAATAACATCAGTATATCAATCACTAGTCAACATAATGCTAATGTTAGCGAACCCTGCATTTGACTGGTAAGCAACTGCAGTATAAACTGTTGAGTTTGAGCAGATCACCCACTTCTTTGTCTGTTTGGATGGCGTGCTTCTTAGCGAGTTTCTCCAGCTCGATGAAGGCATTATTGGCGTGGGTTTCCAATTCTTTCTGAAGTTTCAGTCTGTGTTCGTCCATCTCTGCCTTCAGCTTGTTCTCCAGAGCAATCAGCTGCTTCTGGTGTTGCCGTCGCATGCGTTTATAGCCCGACATCTGCTCTCGGAGCTCATTTTCCTGCTCATGTTCATGGATCTGACGTGTTACCTACAGAAAAAAGAAAAAATGGACCTTATGAGATATGTAATGTGATATTTATGTCATTTTTTGTGACAGTTCTTGAGAACAACAAACAAATGATGGTAAGCAAAGGTTGTTTGAACAAAGTTAAAACTATTCACCAAGTTTTACATTGTTAGATGATCCATTTTTTTATTTTTAATCCCTGTTAATCACAGTGAGAATGTTTCTAAAATGGCCCCACAAAATAGACAGGGACTGAAAATGCAATATTCCCAGAATAAAAAAAGGCCATTGCCAGATCATTTAATCATGCAAATCAGGTTAAATGCATTTTTCAATTTGAAAACATCACTTTTTTTTGCATTTTAAATCCCTACTGGCATATTTTACTGTGAGAATGTTTCTAAAATATCCCTAGAAAAGCAGGAATTGTGAAGATCTCAACACCAATTTTAAAGAAATCGTCACAACATTTAAATTTAGGCATCAGGTTAAAAACATTTCTCCAGTTGAAAGAATATGTTCCTTTTATATTTTTTAAACTGTAATAACTACTGGCATGTTTTACTGTGGGAACGTTTCCAAAGCGCCCTCACAAACCCACATGGGAAAATGTCAGGGATTGTTAATTTAGTCCAGTTTAATAATTTTTTAAATATTACAAAATTGGGTGATCTATTAGACTAAAATAATAATAATAATAATAAATAAATAAATAAATTATATTATATATAGATTATATTATACATAAATACATCACATTTTAATTAAAGAAAAGCAGCAGATGTGAAAATTTTCCCTATAGTTCTTATATTAACAGGCACATTAAAATAGCTAAAAATGCATTATTACATTATTTTATGACTAAAAGTAGTCCAATATTTGATTGTGACAGAGGAAAAGTTACACATGTGATAACATCTCAATTTCCTTTCTGCAATATTTGAATATGACCAAAAGTGACACTTTATTTTAAGCTACAACTCCATTATTAGCATTAACTTTGACTTTTAGCTCAATAAACTCCTAATTTGCTGCTTGTTAGTAGGTATTAAAGTAGTAGTTGGGTTAGGTATTGGGTTGGATTATGGATGTAGAATAGGATCATGCAGAATATGTACTTTATAAGTACTAATAAACAGCCAATATCTTAAAATAGACAAACAATAAGACACAACTTAATGGTGAGAACTGGTCCCTGCACTAAAACGTTACCATAAAAAGTTGCAATTGTGAATATTACACATCTCAAAATTCCCAATGTGCATCTTCCAGATCTCGAATGTTACTGATGCCACCAAATATATAAATCAACAAAACGAAACAAAAGCCCACCATTCTCCCTTCCCCCCTGCGAAACAAACCTGAAAGAAGGGCGTGTCCAGATCAAACTGTTCGTTGAGTTTCTCGTAACTCCCACCTGAACTCCTCAAGCCAAACATGTTGGCGAAATAAACCACCCGCGAGAACATTGAGAGTCGCCTGCACTACATCCCCCAAAAGCGCTCAAAACCCACCGGGAGAGAAAGAGCGGGCGAGCGAGAGAGGGATGCGGATAAAGAGAGAGGGCAAACACTGCTTCTCCTCTCTCCTCGCAGGTGCGCTGCGAATGAAAGGGGTCTTCAGACAGGCCTGGCCCTGCGCGCGGGGTAAGCAGCATTTAGTAGGCCAGTCACATGAGATGCCTGTTGAAGGGGGAAATTTCTTAATCGCCCTGAATCAGTAGCCCCACTGTAAACCGCAGTCACCAATCCAATTGCTTTCTGCCTAAATGCCCCAATCAGCCCGACCAAAGGGGCATGTGATCGCACTAAGCTCTGGCGGCAAGAGAAGAATGGGAAGGAGTGAAAGAAACACCTCCAGGTTAAAGGTAACATAGATGGGCATCGTAAGTGGATTCATATACAGGTAGGCCTACATACACAGTACTGTGCAAAAGTCTTAGGCCACCACCAGCTTTGGGAGCCTGTATGGGGCAAATTCAGGGTCATTACTTTTGGGTGAACAATACCTTTAATACTCAAACAGAAAATATGGGAAATATGTTCATATTCAGAACAAAATTACCTTTGACTAGCATCAAAAGTGTTTAACGTGACCTCTTTAGCACTAAGTAACAGCTTAAACTTTTTGATATGCTTGATATTTATAATATCAATCAATAACATCAATATTTCTAAGCATTTCTAAGTCCTCCTTAGATTTAGCATATTCAATCTTTCTTTTTTCTCTCCAGGTGAATCTCACGCTGCCTATAATATATTGCCTAGGTGTGTCCAAACTTGGTCCTGGAGGGTCGGAGTCCTGCAGATTTTATCTCCAACTTGCCTCAACACACCTGCAAGGATGTTTCTAGAAAGCCTAGTAAGAGCTTGATTAGACAGCCCAGGTGAGTCTGATTGTGGTGGGAAATAAACTTTGCAGGACACCGGCCCTCCAGGACCCAGTTTGGGCACCCCTGCCCTATGCATACTGTATATAATATTCAGCTCTGGACTCTGTGGAGGCCATTTCATGACTGTTTTTGTTTCATCAGCTGTGTTTCTCTCCAAATATGATTTCATTACATTATAAGTGTGTTTGGGATCATTGTCATATTGATAAATACAGCTATCACAAATTAAGTGTTTTCTAGTAGGAATTACATGACACTTGTAAACCTGTACTTCACAATCCCAGCAATTCAGGCAATATTGACAAAGTCCAGTATTTTTCATTCATTCTTCCATCCATCTTTCTCTACCTTTTTCCTTCATATGTCTTAAACAAGATCTAAAAATCCAACCAGAACCTGTATTTTTCTTGTATTTTGACAAAGACGATGAGAAGTAATATATAATGTCCTTATACCCTCACTAACACAACACATGTAACTGGGGGATTAAGACTTTTGCACAGTACAATATATAGATAGACGTTAATATATGTTTGATAGAGGAGTGGAGACTAATGGAGTTCAACAATATTTTAGTAGCTTTATTCAAATAATTAGTTTGTTTTATAAAAATCGCACACTGGGAAAAAACAAAAAACACTTTTCATTTATTCACCCTGATGCCATGCAAGATGTAAGCGACCATTTACTGTCAGTGGAATTTAAAGAAAAGGTTTTAAGCTTGGGGTCAAACCAGCTTACGTATTGGTAGACAAATAATTCTCAGGAGCTGGAAATCAGAGGTGTAGTGAGAGGGGACGAGGCCGAGAGCCATGGGAGAGCCTTGATCCCCACTGAGGAGCTCTGGATGATAAAAGGAGAGACAGCAGTGGAAGACGAGAGAGGACCAGGCCTGGACACTTAATGTTTCGCTTTTGGTTTCAGTTTGGTGGTAGTGTGTTTATTTTTTCATTTTTTTAATTATTCGTAGGTTCTCCGCCTCCTCCTTCCCGATAGCCAGTTGGCCATCAGCTTTATTACAGGAGGACTCCTCTTCTTTTCAGCAGTGCACAGTAGAATTATCCAGAGTGGCTGCTTTTGGGGAAAAAATGAGCAGATGGACAAAGTATACTTATACTATAGAAATAGCTCAACGGTTACAATGAGTAAGAAATAATATGACAGAGTAAATTTGATGGGTTAATGAGGACGGATTTTATTTATTAACCTCATTTATTTTCATTTAGTTTTTTCCCTCTCACTTTCTGACTTTTGTATATCGAAGGTTTTAATTGTATGTAATTATAGCCAAGTTGTGACCGCAATCCCTTAGTTGGGGACTAGTTTGTTAACAAGATAAAAGTTTGATTCTGTATTCTATTCTGTATTTTGCCTAAGAATCAGTAAAGCTGTTAATCACAAAGAAAGGATTTTTTGAAGAAACCGCGATCGTTGGTAATTAACAAATTAAAGTTAGTGACTTCTGACTCTTTTGACACTTTGAGTGTCAGAAAGAGCATGCGCAGACATAACAGTACGTCTATGCAAGAAAAGGAACATTATAAATCATTATAAGCTTTGATCGATACTGCTTGCTGATGGTGTGGATTAAAGGTTATAATGTTGTAAATAATCAACAATCTTTATGCATTTGGAATTACACTGGAATTATTTTCAATTTGGAGTCATGCACATGGTCTTATTTTATGAAAACTTGTAGGGATAGTTTTCGATGGCTTTGACTGAAGACTATACAGATGTGTCCTTCAATGCCTCTGATATATCTCACAAACATGTGAGATTCATTTATGGCTGTTGAGCTAAAAAAATAAATATGGTATCTTAAAGCACCTCTTAGGTATCATTTGTAAGTGTTTTTTACAAAAATGCAACCGCAATTTATTGCACATATTGGCCAACTTTGATTCTGGCAACCCGAGTTCTGCTATTCATCTTGAATTGTTCGCAATTTCTAGAGAGTCAACGTGAACTACAATGTTGATTGTAGGATTCTTGAGATCAAAACGTCTACTTTCCAGTTATTTACACAATTACAATTTTAGTATTTTCACAGCAAAACACGAGACTTAAATAATGCCATACGCTTTGAGAAAAGCCATCACAAAAATCTGTCAATTTAGCCTGAAAATATGAAAATAAAGTCCCTGCTAAATCCTGGAGTCACTGGTGAATACTCTCTTGAACAGTTATGTATAAAGAATGCAAAATGTCAAGATTTACTTAATGGATTTTAATGAATGGAAGTTAATACATAAAATGTTGTTGTGTTTTTCACCAAACAGGCCCATTACACAGATTTACTTTATTTATTTTTTACATTTATCCTCCATTGTCCAGAAAAATAGGCACACAGCACAAGGACAACACCAGGGTGAACTAAAAAATGACTAAATGTAAAATGAGAAAACTACAGTCCATATAAATACTACCGGTAGGACTCTAAACTGTGATAAGGGATGTTTAACAACAGTAGGGAAAAAATGAAAGAGAGGAACAAGTGACAATAGAACGACATCATTTGTGGTTTAGTCGAGTAAAACCTTTACACTACACCATCTGTAATAGCAAACCGTCATTCTTATGCTTCCCAAACATTCTCACATTCCCTTTCATTCCTAAACAGTCTCCCAATATGTTCACTTTCATCAATTTCACAAATTCCCTTCCGTCACATCTTTTCTGTCTCACTTTCTACACCTCACGTAACGCTTTTGTTTCATATGAAACACAAAGACTGTCTTTCCCTGCATAATCTTAAGTCTCATTCGACACAACTATAAAAACCATATCAATAAATAAAAAGACTCACACTTGAGTCGATTAAAAAAAGCATAGTAGTATGGTGCAATATAAATAAACCCACTACAGCTAAACTCCTTTGTGATCCTCTGAAATGATAGATGAGTGTCTGTAGTATCAGACAAAGTCCACTGCGCATGTCTGCCCCAAGAGGGCGCTCAAACTCCAGCAAAACACAGCCAAAACAGGTGACATCACCATCCTAACCAAGCAAACAGCGATCGACTTGCGCTGCCTGCCCGTGATCTCCATATATTCCTCAATTAGTGTGGTTGCGTCACAATAGATGATTTTCCCCTGCTTAATTGCATCGCAAATTCTTTATTTGTATCAATTTTCTGACACTGACCTCATGCTTTAATATAAAAAAGTAGATTTCCCCCCCCTAAAACCCAGTTGAATAGAGAAAACCCTTTTTGTGTTGGATCACAGCGTATTAACTAATAGTAGACAACAACACCAATGACTCGTGCGAGGAGTGCAGCTGGCTATTGACTGAATCACGTTGCCTTGACAACAGACGTGAAAGAGAGAAAAGTAGGAGCCTTTTTTCTTTTGCCTCTCGACTAGAGAGAGGGTTAAACAGGAGGAGAAAGACCACTGAGAGAGAGAGAAATGACCGTAGAGTGTATTAAAGCCAAGGATGAGAGAAAGGAAAGAAAGAAAGGAGGGGGGTGACAAGGAGAAGGAGTAAGGATGATGTCATTGTTTTTGCTCACCAGCGAGGCTGACTTGATTGTGGCAAAGCGCTCACGGTTTTTATAGTTGTGAGCTTGAGCTCGTTCAGACGAGGACGGTCGAAGGTCTGACCGGTGGTCCCGATGAGGAATGTCATCACGGATGTATTGATGATCCTGAAGAAAGAGAGGGAGAAAAAAAAACAATAAGTCAAGGATTTTGGTGCCACAGTGTAATAATATTTAAAAGAACTATTGAGATCTTTCTTATAACAACGTAGCATGCAGTGTGTCACAATACATTCATAGATTTGAAATTACCTTCAAATTGTTGGTAAAGATAATGAGTTACTCACATGGTCTTATTCTATGACAACTTAAAGGTATAGTTCACCCAGAAATGAAAAATTTACTCATTATTTACTAATCCTCAAGTGGTTCCAAACCTTTGAGTTTCTTTCTTCTGTTGAACACAAAAGAAGATATTCTGAAGAATAGCTGAAAACCTGTAATCATTGCCTTCCATAGCAATAAAAACAAATGCTGTGGAAGTCAATGGTTACAGGTTTTTGACATTTTTTCAAAATATCTTATTTTATGTTTAACAGATCAAAGAAACTCCAACAGGTTTGAAATAAGTAAAGGGTGAATAATTCAGGACAGAATTTACCAACTTATTTTATTAACATTTTCTAAAGCAGAGCTGATATATTTCTCAATCTATAAAAGAGTGCGTCAAAGTGATGTTTTCAATGCATTTAATGACATTAAGTGAGAAAAATGTTAACTTTTTTATTGTTGGAGTTGTTGCGTACTTTAAATAATTTCTGTATTTTAAATGTGACACCTTTTTAACATAGTCATGATATAATAAACCGCTAAAGGAATAGTTTCTCAAAAATGAAATCTGTCATCATTTACTCACCCTTCCCTTGTCCAGAAGCTTTTTTTAGTTTTTTCTTTTGTTGAACACAAAAGAAGATATTTTGAAGAATGCTATCAGATGGCACCCATTGACTTTCACAGTATTTTCTCCTACTATGGAAGGTACCATCAACCATGAATCTTCTTTACTAATATTTCTTCTTTAGTGTTAAACAGAAGATAGAAACTCATAAAGCTTTAAACCACATGAGGGAGAGTAAATGGTGAAGTAATATTGTATTGTTTATTTCTGGGTGAACTATCCCTTTCAATATCTCACTTTAACAGTGTGGAAACTTGAAGCTTGAAGCATCTGTTTTCTCATAGTTTTAAAGCCTTAAAAGTCTTACATTTTATAACATTCAACAAACATTAGCATTTCAGTCATAGTGATCTCTAGAAAAAAAAAATGACAGAACTACAGCAGTTGCTTCCTATCCAAAACAATAAAAATATAAACAAATGGCTTCTGCAATAATTGAATTATTAAACCTATTCTTAACTAATTAACATCTGCACAGGACAAAATACTGTATTGCAATGACTTTTATGATTAACTTGAATGAGGAACAAATATCCGTCTTAAATATTAAATAAATCAGCATAAAATGTAATTTTCTCAAGCATAACAGATTGTTCTAACCCCTTTTTTGGTCTTAAGACAAATATATGAAACATTATCTCAAATATACTCAAACTGTCTGTTGATTGAAAATTATTGCTTGAAGGAGTGAAGCTTAAAATTACAAGCGGGCAGAGATTTATTCATATTTTATTTTATTTTATTTTATTTTATTTTATTTTATTTTATTTTATTTTATTTTATTTTATTTTTAATTAGAAGGATAAAATCTGCATTTGAAGTATTGGGGGAAAAAATAGTTTACAATTTTGAGAGGATTTTGATATTGAACACGTTTAAAGTCTCTGTCACTTTCATTTATTCCACATATGATTTGTTGCTATATGAAATGCAGAAACTTTAAAGCCCAAGATCTCGAAGCAGCTCAGAATTCAGACAAATCCTTAACGTTCAAAGGTGGTGTTTTGTCTGACGCTTTTATCCAACTTGCTGGATACTAAAAGCACAGCAGGAGTTTTACATTTCCTGTAACCGAAGCATCAGCTGAAACGTTTCAACACGAGACCGTTCGATGCTAACAGGCTCTTAAAATATCTTTATTAATCGACCCACAAGGTTTGTCGACCTGAAGCATTCAAAAATCATTTCATCTGCTATCCGTGAATAAAATAATGCACAACTTGTAGCAGGGCTGTTCAATTCCCCTAAAGTCAATTCATAATTCTCTTGCATGCTTATGCAATTTCCTGGAAGTGCCAATCATGTGAGTGTGTGTTTGGCAACTTCCTGTATCACATACCTGTAGAGAATGTGCAGAACATTCAATGCAGTATGGTCTTCAAACATGCAGCTTGGTGATATACTATATGTTAATGTACATTCTAATGCGGCTGATTAATAAAGTAGATTAATAAATTAAATTCTAAATTAAAATGCAAATGAAGTCTAGCATTACATCCAAGAGTATTACAACATTTTGCCAAAAATTGTTAGATAATATATAAAAATATGAAAGTGTGACATATAATACAATAACGGTCAAGTAAGCAAAATATTTGTTCTGGTTTCACTTTAAATACAACTCATTAAATGCATTAAATATCATTCAATAGAATGTAAATGGGTTTGATGAGGAATAATTTGCATGCATATAAAGTTTAGAACTTTGTTTTATTTAGAGCTTCTGGTACTATTATTTTATCTGGGATGGAATTTATAAAATGTCACTGACAACTGAAAAGAAAAGTGCCATTTTGTCCAAGAGGAATGATACTCAATAACCAATGCTTATTGCATAGTACATTGTATAATAGGAAGTATGCAATTTTTGGGCAAGAGAGGCATTTTTGAACAGCTTTAAGAGAACAGTATATATAATATTACATCAAATATGTTTGTTAGTGCACTGAAAGACGAGGTTAAGGCCTTAAAATTATAACAAGCCATTCTAATGATAACTGTATGACTGAAAACAAAAAAGGAAATTACTTCCAGCAATCTACCTGAGCCGTATATTATATTCTATAAATAATTCATATATATGAACACATATATAAAATTACAGCTACAGTAATATAATTGAACATATATGTATTTTTATTCATAATTCCAATTGAAAAAATATGGATACAGTTGAAGCCCTCTTGTGAAATTGATTATTAGACCTCTTGTGAAATTGATTCTTTTTCGAATATTTCCTAAGTGATGTTTAACAAACCAAGGAAAATTTCACAGCAGCTCCTATAAGATTTTTCCTTCTGGTTTTAAAAAAATTAAACAACTTTGAGGACAATATTATTAGCCCCTTTAAGAGATATGTTTTTCCGACTGGCTACAAAACAAACCACTATTAAATAAAACTTGCCTAAGTACCCTAACTTGCATAGTTATTTAATAATATAGTTAATAAGCCTACATTGCACTCGAATATTATTAAGCTGAATATTAATACATAGCAAAATAATAACTAAAATATTGCATACTGTCATCATAGCAAAGACAGTATTATTATTATTATTATTATTAATATTATTATTATAATATTATTATTATTATTATTATTATTATCATCATCATCTTCATCATCATCATTATTATTATTATTATTATACAAATTACAATGATGTTTCAAAATATGTTGGAAGAAAATATATATATTTTGGCTAATAATTTTGACTTCAATTGTACGGAAGCATTTTAAAATATATGTTGCATATATATGATATTGTATGAACTTGCCTGTCATACAGTATCTGTAATTTGCATATACTGTCATATATATCAGATTTCTATGTGGGCCATGATTTTTTTTTTTTTTTTTTTTTTTGTACCTTGTTCCCCTGTAGTGTATTGCCTAAATGAAGAAAAGAAATGAAGTCTGACCGCATGCTGTGCGTCTGGAACCTTTTTGTGTTGTGTGGAAGACTCGAGGGTGCTGTCGTAGTCGTGGTGCAGCTCAGAGCAGGAGTCGTCCGGCACTTCCTGCAGGCTGTTGACACTACTGCTCTGACTGCCGGTGCTCACCGAGGTGCTGGGGATCGAATGGTTACTGCCCAAACTGTTCATCTTACAGCCCGCTTGATCTCCATCCTACACGGGAAACAGACAGACACACACACACACATTCCTTCTGAAAACTGAAATTTAATTCAATTGCTGAGAGCACTTTGGAAATACTATTGTAAGAAGGCTTAAAACAATAGATATTTATTGGATAGAGCAGTGTTTCCCAACCCTGTTAGTGGTGGCACACCAACAGTATCTTGGACGTCTCCCTTATCTGACCCATTGACTTCTGGTTTTGGAGTCTCTTCTTATGTTCTGATGAGTTGATTCAGGTGTTTGATTAGGGAGAGGTCGAAAATGTGTTGGTGTGCCTTCGGGAACAGTGTTGGGAAACACAGGTAAAGAGACACATTCATAGCATTATTGAAAGCCGTTCTGCTGTTTAACAGGTCTGTTTTTTCCCCCAGAATAATGTATTGTACTGTAAACCTTCAGATTAGTTCAAGAAAAGTTTTCAGAGTAATTCTATACTATCTGTAGTATGTAGTTTTCAATGCAAAATGCAGTGGGTTTGAAAAATTCCAGAAATGACTCATGGACCCACAGTGGGCAAATTGGGAGTGAAATTAGTCCATGGAAAAGTAGGAATTAAATTTAAAAAAAATAAATAAATAAAGTTAAATATATAAATAAATAAATAAATAAATAAATAACGCAAAGCACTTTTACGATTTTTAAATAGAACACACCATAAATAATAAAATAAATAATAATAGTATTTAAATATTATAATAAATAATAAACATAATAAATAATGAATATAATAAATAACATTCAAATAAATATAAATAAATTTATAATAAATAGATATTAAATGTAAATATAAAATAAGTCCGTGAATAACACAGTACATGATGTACAAAATGAGTGCAGAACTGAACAGTGCATCAGTATAGGCAGAAGAAAAATGAAGTAAAACAATATAATATAGTATGGATTGGTTGGAGGTCCCTCACAGAACAACATTTTGCATCAAAAAGACTGACAACATATTTTAATGGTGTTCAGTATCATCCCATTTTACAGTATAAATAGTTTAATGCTAACTGTGATTTGAGATGGTATATAATACATAATTTAACATATTACATAGTTCCAAACACTACTTTTATAATTCATGAGATACCTTAAATTATACTACTTCATTACAGTAGCTAGTAATCCCTAGAGTTAATATATAAGTACTTAAGCATTTGACAACCAAATAAGAATTATTGTTGTAAAAATCTATGGCAACATTTTTGTTTTTTACTATTAGCACAATTAATATTAATAATTATGAATATACGTATATACATACAATATGCTTTAAATATGTGGACATGTGCAGCAACAGGATGCACACTGACTGCTATGAAACCCACTCAGCCAAATATGAAGCCAACATGTAAAACACACAAATTGGAGCCTTTCATATATTTTTTTATCGATATTTTTCTATACCCACCTCCTCGTCTTCCTGAGACTCCCCCATTGGGCCATTGTGTTTCTCCTGGTAGAGGATTTTTTTCATTTTACGATACTGCAGGTTGTCCAGTTCTCGGACCGCATCCTTCGTCCTCTGGATCAGATCGATGAGGACTCGTAGAGGACGATCTCTCCTAACAAACTCATGCTAGGACAGACAAAGAGGGACAGAAATTACATTTATTAAATTAATAACAGGGCTTATGAAAATGGCTAGACAAATAAAACAAACTAGTGGCAAAAAAAAAATACACACACAGACTTCATATGCGACCATGGACCTCAAAATGATGTTTTATGTTGAATTGGTATCTAAGTAATGAGTCACACTGCATGGGTCAAAATTATTGTAAAATTGTATAATATTAATATCAATATCATATAATTTTAAGTAAAGATAGGGGTGACACAGTGGCTCTGTGGGTAGCACTGTCGCCGCACAGCAAGAAGATCAATAATTTGAGCCCCACTGGGCCAGTTAGCATTTCTGTGTGGTGTTTGCATGTTCTCTCCGTGTTTCCTATGGGTGCTCCGGTTTCCCCCACAGTCCCCCAATGACATGCGCTATAGGTGAATCGAATAAACTTTATATAAAATTATATAAATTTTTGGCATAATTTAGTTTAAAACATAATGCATAATTGAAAACATATGCTGGATAAGTTGGCGGTTAATTCTGCTGTGGCGACCCCTGATGAATAAAGGGACTAAGCCGAAGGAAAATGAATGAAGTAAAGATTATCTTTCATGAAAACATTTAGCAAATTTCTGATTGTAAAAATATCAAACTCAAAATATCTGATTAGTAACGTGCATTGCTAAGAACTTTACAAGGTTACAACTTTAAAAGGCTATTTTCCAAGTATTTAGATTTATTTGGATCCTCATATTCCTATATAGATTTTCAAATAGTTGTGTCTCAGCCAAATATTGTCCTATCCTAACAAATAATATCTTATAGCTTATTAGCATGTGATATATAAATCTCAATTAAGAGAAAATGACAATGAGTGCATTTACATGGACACCAATACTCCGATTTCAAGACGATTAAGACAATACTCTGATTTAGAGTCTACCATTTAAACAGCAATTATTGATGACCTTAATCCGACTAGAGTCATAATTGAATTAAACAGAAATGAAATTAAGACATGTGGAGTATGTCTATTTTAGTCATTATTGAAATGCAGTACAGAATACCAAAACACCTTAATCGAGCTACTACTGTTTTGTAGTACTTTTTGCTTTTGTGACAAGACGTACTGTACACACGGCAGTTGTCAGGCATTTGACGACAAACAAAATGAGTTTAGAAATAGTTTACAGAATAGTTAACAAAGTTAAATTAATTTAGTATTTTAATGTCCTGCTACATTTGTTATTCATAATTTCATATACACAAAAACACAATTTTTTATATAATTATAAAGATAATCGTCTCTATATAAACACTATAAATGGAGAAGCACTTCTCTCCTCCTCAATCCCGGGGTCTGAATGCAGACACAGTGGATAGCAGTGCAGTCTCATGCCCTGTCTATTCCGACCATTAACCCTTAATCAACATTAATCTGGAGGATTTTAAACATGTGCGAACACAGCAGCACGGATATAGGCGATGTGTCTGAATAACAGACTGTAACAAACTCAACTGATAAAAGACAAAGCCTGCCATTGTCAAATTCTCGCACAGCTCATAAACAGAAATTTTTGATGACCTTAAAGGGGTGGTCCACTATGATATCATATGTTAAACTTTAGTTGATGTGTAATGTAGCTGTGTGAACATAAACAACATCTCTGAATGCAAGACGCTCAAAGTTCAATGCAAAGGGAGACATTGGCTATTACAGAGTTAGCTTAGCAAAGCCTACAGCGAATGAAGCTTGAAGACTACAAAAAAATACATCATGGTTAATGATGTCGTAAACCCTTCAGGTTACAAGCATACACCCCGACCAGCGAAGGGGCGTGGCCAGATGTGCTGTAATGTTATAGCAGGACGCTTCCTAGTGATATGGAGCTGATCTGCGAATTTAAGCACATTATGTTAGCTGACCAATCATGAGGGCGGGCTTTCAGAGGAACTTGGAAACATGCCAGTCGTTTTCATGTTAGCTGAGTAGCTGTACTGTATATAATTAAAGATATATGAGATATGAGATATATAAGATATATGAAGATTTTTTTTGAAGCATAAGCACACATTGCTATGCACCCCAAAAAAATACAATTAAGCTTAAAAAGTACACTCTGGACCACCCCTTTAATTCGACTAAAGTCATAACCAAACTAAACAGAAATAGAAATAAGATGTGAAGTATGCCTATTTTAGTCACATTATTGAACTTCAGTACAGACATGTAAACACTACAATCAAACTAATATCATTTGTACTTTTCCCTACATTTTGCTACAGGATGAACACATTGCAATCAAGCGCTTGATGACAAACAAACGAGAATGGCTTCAAGCAAGAGAGGCCATTTTTGGTGCGAGCAGCAAACGATGACTTTGCTCTTATCCAGTACCTTCACGTTTGTCACAGGGGCATGAATGAAAAGTTAGTGAACCTTTCAGTAAATGGCAGAGGGTGCCTGCTGCTTGAGAATTTGTATTCGCTGTCATCAGTTTGCACACATGATGTGAGAAATTAACTGCAGTTGAACTTGCCTGCTGAATAAAATTACATACTTTAAAAAGGGACTTTGGTGAAACGAAGGAAACTAGTGTCGTAATGACTTTAATCGAACCATGTACTATAACATGTACAACAGGATCATGAAAGGAGCATTCAAAAAAGCAACTCATGTAAACACCATCATATTATTGTCTGATTCAGATTAAGGCAAATAATTAGATTACTGATGTGAACGTAGCCACTGAGGGCTGGTTTTGTGGTCCAGGGTGACTTTAAGCAAAATTATTACATTTATGAGGAGCAAAGTGTTTTATTTGGCCATGTGTTCACCTGAAAGCTACGTGAGCCCCGTTCATTTCATTTCAGGAGAAACATTTGGGGGTTAAACATGATGCAATTCAACGGCCATAAAATAAACCCTCAGTCTCAATCCTTTCTGCGTGCCGGATTACTCCGCTTGTGCTCAGGATTACGTCATTTCAGGTCTGTCCTCTGTTCGCTAGAGGGTGCTGATGTGTGATGTGGCCTTGAGTGGACATATGGCACATGGAGGAGGCTTTCTGACATGCCTGGCTAAATGGGGACTTGATCTCACCTCCTCAATGGAAATAAAAAGAGAGCCGACTGGAGTTCATATGGCTGGATGTTAACTGCTTTCGTGAAGTCGCGCTCTGTAAAACCACAAACCGAGAGTCTTTGAAAATTAATTGGTGATGTTGCAGTTCTTTCCGTTACCCAACTGGGTCAACTGGAGAAAACGGTTAGAAGCACAATCCAAAATCCAAATTAATCCCTGTCCCATTCCTCAAAGCGGTTCCTCCTGAACGTTTATTGTGAAGCTTTACTGTAGGACTAAAGAAAGCAAATAGCAAATCTTTCCTCAAAAACAAGCATCATAAAGACCTTAGCACTTCCCAAAGATTTTGTGTGTGTATGTGTGTGTATGTGTGCGTGTGTGTGTGTGTGTGTGTGTGTGTGTGTGTGTGTGTGTGTGTATTCCCAGGCCTAAGCCATTCTTGTGAATCTGTTTGTATTAGACTGCCTGGCCATTTTTCTCCCTTGGTTTTAATTAAGTTGTCTATTTGACAACATATTTTTTGGTAAAATATTAAGTATTTATTTAGTAAAATATAAAGTACATTATCATCTGGCTACTTTTTGGGATCTGGAAGTATTTTTGTATTTATTTTCTCTTGGGTTTTTCTAAAATAATAATAATAACAAAAAGTAAAAGTAAAACAAATGACTTAATTTAAAAAAAGCTTTGCTATGTTGTTATTTGACCACATTTATTTATTTTTTTGTTATTTCTGTGCTGAATTTTGTAAAAAAAAAAAATGAATAAGAATTATGCTAATGTATCATGAAGTATTTTCTTCCAATTTAATTTATTCTTAATAAAAAAATACTAATTAAAAAAGCCTTTGTTATGGTGTAATTTGCTGACATTTTTGTATTCTGAATTTTTTTTCTATTAATTGTTCTCAAGGGTTTCTTTCTTTTTTTTTAAGCCTTTATGGTGTCATTTGTTTGCAATTTCTGTACATAATTGTGTAAAAAATCTGCCATTTTATGTAGAATGATTTTGAGATTATAGTAACTAACACGTGAAATTACAATAATAACTTTTGTTTAACAGTTGCAATGCAATTCCAATTTAAACCACTTGTTTCAAAAGCAAGTCTCTCCTAGCATATATCTACTAAAAGAACATATTACTTTACAAATGTCTTGTACAAAAATCATATAAACATTTTCATACATTTCAATAATGACTTAATGTAAATTCTTTTATATTTGAATATTTATATATATATATGCAAATCAAAAGACTTAATGATGGGCTAAATACTCTTTCTCTGAGCATAGATTCAGTGTGGGCCTAGTCATAAGCTATGAATCAGACAAAAAAATAAAAAATAAATAAATAAATGAAAAATTTAATAAAAGACAAAAAATAAAATAAAAATCATCAACCTAACCATGTTGTTAATCTTTTTACAAAACATAAAATGCCCCGAAAACATGAATTCGTAGGCCTAATTGATATGGACTAGTTCATTCTTTCTTTCTTTGGTTTCAGTAAGTGCTGATAAACAAACTAGGGCTGTAAAATAGATCATATCGCAATATGCGTATCCGCAATAGTAAGATTGCAGGATCTGCAATGTCCAACCGGTATTATAACTGACCAGGAGCCACATTTGAAAACACTCATGATTTATGGAGTCACAGCAACTTTTAACCATAAAGTTACCAAAATGTTTATCACTTACTGTATGTGTGTTTTTAGGGCCTGTGACTGTGTGAGCATTTCAAGTCAGTTTTAAGTATTCAGGCATAAAAACATACATGTATATCTTTAAGAAAGATTAATTGTATTTGTGCATTTATACGACTATACATTTTATTAAGTAAACATTGCTAGACTTCCAGAAAATCCTAAAGCACTGTGTATTTAATTTGTACAGTATTGCTCCATGTAGTTATCAGTCTTTGTGACTGGTTTATTATATTTAATTTTAATGCATTACCTTAAGCAATCATTCCATCATCATGTATCTAAAATCGTGAATTCTTTCCAAATAGACCTATTAATTTCAAATGGTGAAATTATACACAATTTCACAATATAAATCGTAGAAATAAAATGTTATTAATAATATAATACCAATATAATACCAATATTGTACAGCTTTATAATGAATAACACTCTAATAAGAGTGATTTGGTATGAAATCAAGCATTTAAAAAGGCATTTAGTTAAACAGGTCACATCTATGTGGTGAGCTGGTAAAAGCAAACGGCTCAACCTTTAAGCCCAGCAAAGACAGTTACAGCTAGCAGGTCAGATTCCCGATGATAACACAGATAAGCATTCGGCTCTCTAAACGGACATCTGGGACTGACCAGAATGGGGGGAAACTAATCTATGGGATTATCTCCTTTAAATGGGAGGAAATTACATAATCTAAAGTCTTGCAGACAGCCAGCTCTGCAACTGTCAGATGCCGAGTGATATACCCTCGTTCTCATCTTACAAGACCCTCAATGGGTCAAGAACTGAGGTGGAATTAGACCTCGTGTCAGATAAAGACAGCAGTTGGGACGCAGCGAATGGTGGTAATGGAATAAATGAAAGCTAGACTCAGATTAATGACTTCTTTCAGATCTTAAGGAGCTTGAAAGACCAGTCTTGAGGTATTAGTGAGGGACAGCAAAACCAAAACTGGATCAAAATTCATTTTTCCCTCAGTAGGTGAAGAATTGGGGTGAATCAGGTCCTAAACAAGCCATTTTAGTCAGTTTAGTGACTACTGAACGGTCCATGGCAATCATTTTGTTTAAACAATTAAAATATATTTCT
The DNA here is from genome assembly GCA_903798035.1 of Danio albolineatus. Taxonomy (NCBI): domain Eukaryota; kingdom Metazoa; phylum Chordata; class Actinopteri; order Cypriniformes; family Danionidae; genus Danio; species Danio albolineatus. The sequence continues at coordinate 45,527 of CAIGQQ010031495.1, forward strand.
ATCTAGCCTATCGTGGCCATGTCTAAAATAAGTAATACCATTGATATCATCAGAAAATGTAACAGTAGTGCCTCAAATTACACACTATAATGTGATGTGCATAAATGTTATAAGGATTTTGTCATTTAGCATTAGAGTCTGATAGCCCTTCCCCCTTCGGTACATAATTAAAGCTGCAACATGCATGAGTGCATGTGTTCAATGTTGCACACTTCATTTTCTCAGTTAAATATATGCATTATGTGTACACTTAAAGCATAATTTTACTTTTTAATATGTTCAGTGGCATAACACTACTTGCATTATGAAACCTAAAAACGGCATATAGCAAATATGCAAACCTACATTAGAAAATGGTACATTTTCAAGGATGTGGTAATAGTGTAAGTACATTTTATAGATCTTTAACTTTAAGTGAAACTGTGGTAATTTGTATCAGGGCTGGGCGATTAATCGAAAAAATAATCAAAATCGACATTTAGAGGCTTTAATCAATCTAATTTTCCCAGGTTATTTTTTTGATTATGATTCCTACCTTGTGTGGAGTCACATGACCCTGCTCTGTTAAGGCTGATTTATACTGATTTATAACGAAAGCACGCAAGCATTTATAAAAAAATTCAAATAAAAAAATGTATTATTTGCAATTCGGCTAGGTAAGTCAATGCTTTATTATCATGTTAACACATTTATTGATGCCAACAATTCGTCAATTTGTCACCTTAAGGCTGATTTATACTTCTGCGTCAAGCACACGCGTATGCCCCGGCACATCCTGCACGTGGTCGACGCTGACGCGAACTACCCAAAAAAAATGTAACTACACGTCGAAACGACGCATATCGCAAGCCCTGTGATTGGTCGGCTTGTCGAGCTGACGAGTGTGGGCGGGGGTGAGAGCCACGCGAGCCCGAGTGTTTACAAGTGTCGAGTCCCGTGAAGGAGCTCTAGATGGAAACTGTTGCTTTGTGTTCAACTTATGAATAAAGTTGTTGCATGTCCGTCGGTTCCCACCTTACAATGAGCGAATTTGAGCCACTTGTGCATTAAGGTAGCTTCAGAACACCAGCAAGGAAACGACACAGAGGAACATAAACGCCTCACTGCCAGCTAGCGTTTCGTAAGTGCCATTGCAGAGCAGCACATGCAGCACGCAGAGGTATAAATGCATGACTGATAGCATTGTGGTGCAAGGACAGGAACTGAGAACCACTTATTAATAAATGTCCTGGCAATGGCAAATAGCTTTGGTATTGAATTCATAATTATTTGACAACATCAACGTTTAAGTTAAGATTTAGAAGATGTTTAATAAGTAATTAAAATACTGATTTATTGCACTAAAATGTGATTAATCAAAGACAAATCATGTGATTAATCACAATTACACATTATAACTGTTGCCCAGCACCACTTGCAATAACAGAATCACCACAGATCAGCTTTTTTATACAAACATCTTCATTAATGTTTATTCAGGAGAGAACAAAGTACATTTCAAATGCAAGTGTTTTGAATGAATGATCCCTTTAAAATATACGATGTAAAACTTAAAGCTATTTTTAAAAAATATTAAACTCACACACGATAAAATCTGATTGGAGATCAGATGCATGTGAAAGTTGGCATCACTTTCAGAATCATCATTGGTACAATTTATTTTTATTAATATTAAAATAAAGTGTGTTTTAATAGTTGCAATGAATCTATTCTTGAAACATTTACATATTGAAATTACATTATTGTCTATTTGTTTATCATAAAACGCTTTATTCTTCAAATCCTTCGTTCTTATCAATAGACTTTGTTTAAAGACAGTTGAAGTCAAAATTATTACCCTGTGATTTTATCATATATTTTCCAAAAAATGTTTAACAGAGCAAGGATTTTTTTTTCTCCCCACAGTATTTTCTTTAAAAAAAAATTCATTTGGAGAAAGTCTTACTTATTATTATTTGGGCTAGAATAAAAGCATGATTAAAAAAAACAAAAAAACAAAACGTTTTAAGATAAAATATAATTAGCCCCCTTAAACAATATTTTTTTATGAAGGTCTACAGAACAAACCACTGTTATAAAATGACCTACACTATAAAAAGTTATGTGATTAACTAGTCCTGACAGCACAAGTTTTAGGTCATTGTAACTTATTAAACTAAGTTAATCATATTCTAACTTAATCTTACAAGTAATTTTATGCTGTTTTAAGTCAGTTAAACATAATATAAAGTTCAATGGACTCAAAAGGTTAATTTGATTCAACTTCAAAATTTAAGGCAACCAGGATTTTTTACAGTGTAATTACTCTAACATAAGTAACCTAGGTACACCTATAAATATCAGTTTAAACTGAATACTAGTATCTTGAAAAATATCTAGTAAAACACTATGTACTGTCATCATGACAAAGACAAAGGAAATCAGTTATTAGAAAACAGTTATTAAAACTATTATGCTTAGAAATGCGTTAAATCTTCTGTTAAACATTAATTGGGGAAAAATTTACAGGGGGATAATAATTCAGGAGGGCTATTGATTTAGAATAATTCAACTGTGTATTGCAATCGCTGGAATTTCACTACTAGATAAAGGCTTTCAATGACATGAAATGTGTCAAAAAGAGTTCATACAAAAGTGTTAAGGCTTGGCATTCTGGACCGCCTACTCTCTGCGGGGTCGTGCCTAAAGTGCATGTCTAGCATGACACTAAGCTCTCAGCGTTAAACAGGATTACCTGTGTCCACCAACGAGATCAACCGTAACCTGTAACATGCACCCACACAAACAGACCCATACAGAGCGCAAACAAACAAACAAGATGAATCACTTCGGCAGCACCGTCCCTTAATGGTCACGCATCCAGAACCGCCCCGCAGCCAATAATTACCCATAACCCATAACTGTAGCGCTACATTCATCCACACATTAATTTTGGTGACGATATAAATCCATAAGCCTCCCACCACAGCAGGATATCAGGAACATTAGTCACTCCACGGCAAATATGTCCACCTACGGCCGCAGTGATTCGGTTTGAGAGAAAGTCATGGCTATATTAGTTACGTTACACACGCACAATCGAAAATTCCTCCTGCTTTTATTAACCCTCCAAGGATGTAGTTGGCACAGGAAGTGAGCAAATGAAAAACAGCAGAAAGACATGCTCTGTGGGTTGAGCACTTGGCTGTGTGTATTGAAAGCGTGTGTGTGCGTGCGTGAGTCAGCAGGGATGGATGAGTAAGGAACCCACTGTCATGAGAGCAGGAAGTACTGACAGATATGGAGAAGAGGAAGTGTACTCGCCAACTGCGCAAGGGTGTTTCTATCTCTGCGAAAGTGCAGTTATTGACTGTTTTACAAGTGTGAATTGATGAATTGAACTTTATGAATGTGTGCTTGTTAAGTTACTACGGAAGTCACATGATACACAAACTTTTTTGTAACATACTACACATATAGTTGAAGCCAGAACTATTAGCCCTCCTGAATTATTAGCCCCCTCATATATATATATATATATATATTTTTTTTTTTCCCCCAATTTCTGTTTAACGGAAAGAAGATTTTTCATTTCTAAACAAAAAAGTTTAATAACAAATTTCTAATAACAGATTTATTTAATCTTTGCCATGATGACAGTACAGACTATTTTACTGGATATTTTTCAAGATACTAATGTTCAGCTTAAAGTGACATTTACAGGTTTAACATTTAATGCTTGGAAGAAAAAATATTATAGGAAATACTGTGAAAATTTCTTGCTTTGTTAAACACAATTGGGAAATATTTGAAATAAAGAAAGAAAAATTGACTTCAACTGTTTATCACTAGTTTGATGACTTCAGACGAACCCAAAGAAAAATAAATGGGTTAAAGCAATGTAGACTTACTATAGCAACTACTATATATAACTACTATAGGACATTTCAAAGACAAAACAGTAACTGAGAATTCAAAATGAACAAGTTTGGGGTTAATATTTTTTTTTAACGTTTAAGCAAAAAATTGCTCATAAATTTGAAATGCTTAATGAATCTGGATTTATTTTATTATTAAAATGACTACAGCAAAAAATTGCAATATTGTAAAAGCTAAAATGCTGTAATATTGTAAAATATCATTACAATTTAAATAAAATATTTAATATTGAAAATATTGAAAAAGTATATTGTAAATTATCATTTCTTATTTTTTTTAAATTGTAAAATATTTAGTCAAATATTTAAAAAATGTAAAATATTTATTGTAAAAATGTAATGTATTCCAGTGATGGTAATGCTTTACATTTCCAGTCTACAGTTTCACAAGATCGTTCAATACATTCCATTCAAATATGATTTGGTTTGGGGCACCACAGTGGCGTAGTGAGTAGCACGTTCGCCTCACAGCAAGAAGGTTGCTGGTTCGAGCCTCGGCTGGGTCAGTTGGTATTTCTGTGTTTCTGAGTTTGCATGTTCTCCCTATGGTTGAGTGGGTTTCCTCCGGGTGCTCCGGTTTCCCCCACAAGTCCAAAGACATGTGGTACAGGTGAATTGGGTAAGGCTAAATTGTCCGTAGTGTATGAGTGTGAATGAGTGTGTATGGATGTTTCCCAGAGATGGGTTGCAGCTGGAAGGGCATGCGCTACGTAAAACAAATGCTGGAAAAGTTGGTGGTTCATTCCGCTGTGGCAACCCCGGATTAATAATGGGACTAAGCCGAAAAGAAAATGAATGAATGAATGAATAATTTGGTTTGGCTGCTTAAAAACATTTAATAATGCACCAAATCTGATAATAGCTAATTAGTACTGGAAACCATGAACTGTGATTTTTTTATATTCTTTAATAAACAAAAGTTTAATAGGACAGTATTTGTTTATCACACAGGTGTCAAATCCAGTTCTGGAGGGCCGCAGCTCTGCACAGTTTAGTTCCAACCCTAATTAAACACACCTGATCAAACTAATTAAGTCCTCCAGTTCTGTTTGAAACGTACAGGTAAATGACTTGAAGCAGGGTTGGAACTAAACTGTGCAGAACTGCGGCCCTCCAGGAACTGGATTTGACACCTGCGGTTCATCACATTGTTGGATTTGCTCTTCAGTGAACTAAACTGAACTCAACTTGTGTAAACTGGACTGAAGCAGTTTCAATTTACTAGAACTTCTATGTTAAGCTGCTTTGACACAATCTACAATGTAAAAGCACTATAGAAATAAAGATGATTTTTCTTTAAAGATAATGTTCTGTGAAGCTTTAATCTGATCATTTAAATCTGATCATCCTTGCTGACTAGAAGTATTCATTTTTTTCATATATATATATACTTTTGAATGGTAGTGTACTTGCGTTATGTTATAAATCATTTGACACATTCTAGAATCAGACAGTGTAAAAACACTTTTAAAGCAACTATATTTGGAAAATGCTAATAAATTGTTTACCCAAGTCTATTATTGTGACTGTATAATACATTACAGCTCAACCTACATATAAAATAAACTCTGGATAACCCCTTTTTTTTCATCTCAGACAGTCCATTTCTGTCTAATTCCACAATTCTTTGCCATAATCAGCTGTAATGTAGACTGGACCATATGCTGCTTGTCAAAGGTCTCACTACGTGACTTTAATCTGCATAAGAAGTTTACATTTCTGAGCCTAAACAAACAATCTGTGTTTGAGTATCACATGAGCGTTTCGCCTTTCCATAGTGCGTGTTTACAGAGTGTGTTTGAGAACGTGACTCAAAGTGGGAATGAATTAACAGTAGTGTGTGGGCAAATCACAAGTCGTGGTTGAACTCGGATGAGCAATGCTTATGAGGGACTTTGTATGAGTGCTGAACACTCACCCGCAGGAGTTCTGCTGAGGAGGGTCTGTCCTGAGGAATTTTTAGTAGGCAGTAGTCAACGAAACTCCGGAATGCATCCGACCTTCACAAAAGAAAAGTAGCAGTTTTATACAACTTTCTGAATGTGCAAATAAACATATGAAGCAATGTTTTACAGTCAACATGAACTACCAAAAAAACAACTTGTTTTACTTAAGTCATTGCATCAGTAACGATTAGTAAATGTTACTAATTGTTTGACAATATGCAAGGTGTCAAATCCAGCTCCTGGAGGGCCGCAGCTCTGCACAGTTTAGTTTCAACCCTGCTTCAACTCACTTACCTGTAGGTTTCAAACAAAACTGAAGAACTGAATTAGTTTGACCAGGTGTGTTTAACTAGGAACTAAACTGTGCAGGGCTACGGCCCTCCAGGAACTGGATTTGACGCACGTAAGCATAAACTGTGCTTCATACCATATAGTTTAAATGTTTGTGGTCAAGAGTTGTTGTTTTTTTTTGTCAAATAAATCAATATTTTTATTTAGCAAGGATGCAATAAATTGATGAAAAGGTAAAACTAAAGACATGTTTAAGTAGTTCAAATAAATGTTTTTCTAATAAAAATCTGGAAAAATCATTTGTAGAACCAAAAAGTGTAACATTAGAATGATTTCTGATTCTGAAGAATCATGTTACACCAAATACTGGAGTAATGGAGAAAAATAAATAAATAGAAATAAATAAATAAATAAATAAATAAATAAATAAATAAAATCACCTTTACTATAACAAAAATAAATAAATTAAATATAACTAAATAATACATTAAAATTAAAACGTTATTTAAAATGGAAAATGATTTCATAATAAATAGTCTTTGGTGAGCAAACATAAAAACCCCCATCAAAATTATGAACAATACTTTATAATATATACTGTAGTACGTATGAAGCGTCAACTTTTTTAAAAACTTCTTTACATCAAAAGAACCCTTTCAGTATTGTAAGGTCCCATGCAAAGTCTTGCACTGTAAAAAGTGAGTAAACTTGTTACTTCTAAAGCAAACAGTTTACTTGACTTGAAAATAATCGAGTAAACCTGTTGCCTTAAAATGACTTATATGAACAATGTTATGTTAAGTCAACTTAACAGTTTCAAGTTACAACACGTTCACTCACTTTAAGTAAAGTTAACTTGCCACTTTTAAATGTGGCTTTAAGTAAAAATGGCTTTACTTAAAGTACATTAAGTAATTGCTTTTTACAGCGTGTTAACGTAAATATTTCTCTTTCACAAATGAAAACACTGTGAAAAACAAAGACCAACATAGATCAACTGAGCAGTATGGTTTGGTACAGTACAGCAAGGTATGGTACGGTATGCATTTACGTATATATTTATTTTCCTTTGTCAAAGGTACCAAAAAAGGGTACCTAGCACAACAGAACTTAGCTGAACACTAATGATTTACACAGAATTGCCACTTGCAGATGCAACAAGCCAGGAGAAAAACAACACAGGAAGCACCATTTTTATATACATAGCCAATAAATGACACCGTAATAAAACATACGAATCAACCCAAGCTCAAACAAACCTTGTTGTCTTCTTGTGACAAACAGCCACATGCCAAAAAGCAAGAACAGAATCTGGTGTGTCCTCCATTGTTGTTTAAGAGGTAATTTACGTAGAAAGTGCAAGTGGTTCTGCTTGCTCTTTTATGTGCATACGCTTGTTACATATGAAATAATGAACTTGAGCTCATGATAATACCATAAGTCTAATTATTGAAGCGCTTATCACATTTGTTTAGAAACCGATAAATGAGAAAGTAAAGCGCAAAAACAATCGAGCAAATGATAAAAACATGAAAAAACTCGAAGATTTTTGGACTATTTTGTGAACTTGAAATGATGAAATTCTTTTTAAATAAGAGGTTACAGGTGCTGATGAAGGATTAAGATACCAAGAGGTTTGTATTGCCTGTATGTGTATTGTTTTTGAACACAAATATGGACAAAATTGATGTTTTTACTTTACTTTCTCTCTAATTGGGAACATTTTGGAGACTGAAGGGTCTGCTTGTGTTTATAAGTTGTTGTTTTTGCTGTTATTTTTATCATTATAACGTTGACGTTCAGTAATTCGTATTAGCACTGAACAGCAGCTATCATCAAATCATGTTCATCGAAAGTTCATAATCCGCTTGTTTAGTGTGATGTCACATGAAGCGACTTCCGGGTCCAAGTGCTGTATCAAATGTATTGGTATATATACACACCATTATTTTATATAAAATTCACTTTAATGTGTGATAGGACTAAAAAATGGTCCTAAATGAGTATTTTCTCCATTCAAATGAGTAGCGTCTTAGACCCGGAAACACCATTTCATACGTCATGATTTAAAGAGCCAATACATTTACACATAGGCTAAGTATTTATGCATAAAGCATCTTCTTTTGTGAGAAGTGTCTCTTATGCGATATGTAAATATATCGTAACAGCTTTTCCTTTACATTGAGAACGACATCTATACCGCAACTTTGTCAAAATGCTGTTTGCTCAAACTACTTCTCCAAAATGAGCTACCACACAATTCTTGGGGTCTTTTTGGGGCACCTTAATTATTTTATGTTCAATCCACTTCAACTTGTAACAACTAACAAGTTAAACTAATAATGTTGTCCTAAAACAAGTCGATTGTGTGGAAACCAGTATTTTTTTAGTGCACCACTGCCTACCAAAAAGAGTACCATAGGCAGTGGACACACAAGCCAGATGAAGGTGACCTGTACTGAACTGTACCATACCTTACTACACTGAAATGTTGATGCCCTCAACATTCTGTGCCATTTAAACAGCCTTTCAATTTTCAACTGTACATCAACATTAAATACAGTAAGCTTTGAAGCAGATCAGAGAGATGAAGGCCACTGAAAGGCTGTTTGTGTGATAAAGCACGAGATCAGGAATTGGCAGTTGGGGTCACGGTTATTGCATAACACAGTTAAAGTGTGAGAGGAGTGTGTGGTGGAGAGGGTATATATGTTTGAGGAGTAGGAGTTCTGTATATATACACACATATATATATATATCTAGAAGTGAGTCAACTTGAGTTTAGTGACTGTGAGAGGGGAAACTCACCACTCATTGGACTGTAAGGTGGGAGAGTCGTTTTGGGCGATGTGGTATAAGGCACTCATAGCGTTCATGTTGAAGAGAGGAGGCTTGCGTTCAGCTGGAAAAAAAATCTGAGGTGTTAGAAACTGACAAATGTGCTGAAACTCCCAAACTGACAATATGAGACATATTTGTTTGCGAGTCATTCAATTTAGTTCTCAGCTTAATTAAAGTTCATTTGGATAGTGATTTTTGTGATTCGTATTATTTCAAAGCATGATTCTGCTTTATAATTAATAATAACGTGGTTATCAGTGGTTACTGTCAAAGCAATGTCCATATTGCAGAAATGCAGTTTTGGGAAGCAAGTAGAGAATGTCATTGGACAATATGAACTTTGCTAATCCAAATGTGGTACACCATTGTATCCACAATAGTAATGTTTGTTTCGTTATTATTTATTTATATACTGTAAAAAGTTATTTATTATCACTACTAATGACTGTGTTTGAAACAAAATAATATCAGCAGTTGAGAAAGCATGCGCTGTGGGTTACCATGGTTATACTCGTTGTGCAATGAACGATTAAATAAACAACACAGAAATAACACAGTGCAATGAACGATTTATAATGGCTACATTCAGGGGCGCCGCTAGCAATTTTGGGCCCCATGAAAAAATGAGGATGGGCCCCCTACTACCAAACTAGCTATCCAAACTCTTTGTCTGCAATGTAATTATACTGAACTATGCATTTTATTATTGATTTTGTCCACTACTTATCAGTATTAAGCAAGAGAACGGCCATGACTGTAGCTAGCAGATGATTTATTGTTCAAATGTAAATGTAGTACAAAAAAGGGAACAGTAATCAAATATTCACTGAAAATATTACATTTCTAAACATACAAAACACCAATGTGTAACTACAGTATTTAAATAACTGTACTGCAATAGTGTCTCATACAATGTGCAATACACTGGAACAGTGACAAAAATCTATAAGACACAAAATGATATTACAATGAGAGCCATAAATAAGCCGAGACTCATAAATGATGTTGAGTGCATCATCCAGGTCATTAAAGTGCACTTATTGTTAAAGTTGTCAGTGTGAATGCACTACTTACACTATTTATACTACAAAATGGCGTAGAATAGTGCATAGGTATGCGATTTGGGACGCAGCTGATGTTAACCTCGAGGACATTGCTGCTTTGACAGATTACCTGACGATCGCACTCAACAAACCATCAACTCTCTTCCCGCTACTGACGGACTGAACCATACAGTGATAGGAAATTCATAATTTATATTAAATTATAGTACTGTTAATAATTATAAAGCAGATCTCTGTGGGCCCCTAGAGTGCATGGGCCCTTAGAATCGTCCTAATTTTCCCCCCTTAGCGGCGCCCCTGGCTACATTAAGTAAATATATTAATGAAATATGAATAAAACAAACATGTATAGTAATGTTGACCCTCACCCAGCTCTATGCAAGTGATCCCCAGAGACCAGATGTCCACCTTCCCCTCATACTGACCCTCATCCATGGCCAAAATCACTTCAGGAGCCATCCTGCGGTAGAAAAGTGTATTCATGCCATCAAAACCGGTTAATCAGAATGCATTGTCCTAAAAAAAATCACATCTGTGAACTCACCAGTATGGGGTTCCAACAAAGGAGTTGGCGGGAGAGGCGATGGACGCGGAGCCAAAATCAGCCAGCTTGACCTGACCGGGCTCTGTCAGCAGGATATTACCAGCCTTCACATCTCTATGTAAACAAAAAAAAAGTCCATGTTATGCATTAGCAAGTTGTGTTGGAAAAAGTTAAAATAAAATGAAATAAAGTGTAAAAAAAATAGAGCTAATAAAATATAGTAAGAAACTCAAATGTCGCAAAGCAGTTAAATGAATTATTGTTAGTAAATGGTATGCTGACACATTTTGACGTGTCATGGATACGTTATATCCAGAAATAGTTTGTATTTTGAACCTACAAAACAAAGAGAAAAAAAAGAGATAAAAACAGACTCCCATGCTGTAATCATAACTCCTTCAATAAATGCCATGCTGACACATGTGAATGTGTTATGGATTCATAGTTTAATAATAAATATTTATTAAGGTATTAGAACCTGAAATTGGAGAGCAAAACCTCGTATAAAAAAATAAAAAAGGCTGATCAATGCTATAAAATACGCTCAAATAAATGAAATACAAACTGAGAAACCGAGCTGTATTACTGGAAGCTAATAATAAAACCGATAAAATCTCCCACATTGTAAAGCAGTTAAATAAAGCATGTCCAATAAATGATAAGCTGACATATACGATCTTGCTGACATACAAGGATAAATACTTTAATTATAAGTATATCCTGAAAACCAAGAGGGCAAACTCTAAATTAGGAAAATAAAATTAAGCTTTGGTATAACCCGTTATATAAGGGTTTATATACGAGTTTTTCAATGATATGCTTCTGGTTGCCTTATTGGTTTGAGTTAGGTCAATGCAAAAAAATAAAATAAAAAATAATAAAAAATAAAATAAAATAAAATTCAATAAAATTCAATAAAATTCAATAAATTTCAATAAAGCTAATTAATTAATTTAAAAAATATGATAAAATAGCACTGCTTTGTTTTATTCAAATTAGGTCAATGTTAAATAAAACAAAAAACAAAATAAATAAATAATAAAAATAAATAAGATTAAAAAAAATAGCATTACTTTGTTTTATTCAAATTAGACAAGAAAAGGCAAGTTTATTTATACAGCACAATTCATACATACTTCCAAGTGATTTACATAAACAAGAATAAAAGTAACAAGGAAAAAAAAATATTTTTTAAATTTATTAACAATTAAAAGAACTAAAAATGATTAAAAACAGATAAAAACGCATTAAAATTGGTTAAAACAGACTTTAAAGAAATAAAAAAGAAAAGACATAGGTCAATGCTGAATAAAGAATTAGGTCAATGTGAAATAAAACAAAATAAAACAAAATAAAACAAAACAAAACAAAACAAAACAAAACAAAATTTGCATTGCTTTATTGTTTTAATCAAATTAGGTCAATGCTGAATAAAATAAAGTTATCAGTTTACAATAATATCATTCTAATTGCCTGAAAAGTTGCCTTAAATAAAATAAATTTTGCTTTTTATTGTTTTATATATAACAAATAAATAACTAAAAAAACAAAACAAGTTATCAGTATACAATATCATTCTAGTTACCTGAAATAAAATAAAATGTAGATAAAAATAGCCCTGCTTTATGGTAAGCATATAAACGCATAACCCAAGTTGTAAAGCAGGTTAAAGATTTATCTGTCGCTTACGCACACTGAGGAATTGGCCGGTGTGTAAATGGATATCGGTCAGCTGGAGAGAGACTCACCTGTGGATCATGTTATGGGAATGTAGGTAAGCCAGTCCTAGCAAGGCACCGTGGGTAATGGCAGCAATTTCAACCTCTTGGAGGGGTTTCTTGTGAACTGGACAAAGAAAAGTATTCTTGATTACACCTTAACATGAGCAAATTCAATATTTGTTGTTGTTTTTGTCACGCTGCTCAAAAAAAAAAAAAAAAACAAGAAAGAAAGAAAAATTTGTCACAGACACAACATCTTTTAAGTACCTGATCATAACATAAACAAGCACAAAGAATATGATTAGAAAACAGTCTTGAAATCAAAAGGGTCATGAATTTGAAAAATCTAAATTCTATTCTTTATTTAAAATTCAAGTTATTAATTGTTACAAGTTATTACTGTAAAATAAGGCTGTGCAATTAATCGCAATCGGAAAAAAAAAGAAAAAGCGATTTAAGCACATGCAATTTCAAAATCGCAAAGGCTGCAATTTTATCTATTAATTTATTTAGATTTTTATTGAGAATATGTTCTTGTGCGCATTATTTTAATATGTTAACCAATCAGAGCTGACGCAGCACACCGGGCAATTACAGCTAAGCTGAGTGGGAGAAAGATGTTCACCAATCAGAGCTCACTCCACACACAACGAAGTTGATCGGGAGAACTGAATAGGTGGTTTTGATTTACGTTAGTTTTTATTTATTGCTATGACTGGAATTGAGGTTAGTTCATCTTCATTTTTTCATGTCTGTTTTTACGACAATTTATTACAGTTTTGTTGATCCAGTAGTGAGTGCTGCTGTGTACAGTATGTGTGTAACTAGAGCTGAGGTTACTTCACCTTCAGTTAGTTTATGTTGTCTGTTTTAAAGACAGTTTTACTACAGTTTTATTTATTAAACTTAATACGGTGTTATTTCATTGTAAAAAGTTTTGTTATGCACTTCTTGTGCAATGAATACAATTAGATTGTGTGTATGTAGCTTGTTTGAAAAAGCAAAAACAGCTGTCATAATCGCAATCTTCGTTAAAAAAAAAAAACAACAACAACAAAAAAAAAACCTTTTTTTTTTTGTCCATATTGCACAGCCCTACTATAAAATGATGACTTGTAACACTGGGACAAATGTTGCGTGCGCTTATCACTTTTAATACATTGTGACTGAACAATGGTCTCTACTGTGAACATTCACAATGATGTGCAAAACATGAGTTATAAAAGCATATTAAAAATTAAATAAATAAATAAAAAAACGTCTTTGGCTGTTTTTTTCGTTGATCGTTAAAAACTGAGAAAAAAAGACTTGCAAATGAGCCACTTAATTGAGTAATTGTGTGGCTAAACTCCACCTCCTGCAGAAGATGATCGAGCTGTTCTGTCTGTTTTGCTCCACCCACTGATTCACACTGTAGTTGGTAAATAGTGAGAGGCAAACAGGTCTTTATTTTTACTTTGTTTTTTCAGATAAAATAGAACGTCTATATTTTTAAAAAGTAATGAAACTAAATTAGATTTTATAACATTCAATTTATTTTAGGCGGTTCATTCCACTGTGGTGATAAAATAAAAAATATTATAGGAAATCCTGTAAAATATTTGCTCTGTAAAGCAGCATTTGGGAAACAAATTAATAATTAAATATAATTAAATAATTAAATTAAATGAAAACAAAAATAATTAAATGAAAACTTAAAATAAAACTTAAAATAAAAATTTTATTAAAATAAAATTTTATTTAATAAAAATAAGATGAAATGAAATTTAAAAAAGGGCGCCACGATGGCGTAGTGAGTAGCACGTTCGCCTCACAGCAAGAAGGTTGCTGGTTCGATCCCCGGCTGGGCCAGTTGGCATTTCTGTGTGGAGTTTGCATGTTCTCCCCGTGGTTGCGTGGGTTTCCTCCGGGTGCTCCGGTTTCCCCCACAGTCCAAAGATATGCAGTACAGGTGAATTGGGTAAGCTAAATTGTCCATATTGTATGTGTGTGAATGAGAATGTATGGATGTGTTTCCCCAGAGATGGGTTGTGGCTGGAAGGGCATCCGCTGCGTAAAACAAATGCTGGATAAGTTGGCGGTTCATTCCGCTGTGGCGACCCCGGATTAATAAAGGGACTAAGCCGAAAAGAAAATGAATGAATGAATGAAATTTAAAAAAATTTAATTCAATTTAATTAAAAAATAATAATAATATTCATAATAATAATTTTGACTTCAACTGTATATTGATAACATTGTAAGTAGACCTTTGGGGATGTTTAAAATCATAAAATAAAAAATTAATAAAACGATAAATAAATGAATAAACAGATGCAGCCTAAATTACTCATCCAATGACATAATGGCAAGTTAAACTGGAATCTCTAAATTATTCTTTTCACACACACGCGCACACGCACACATACAGAGTGATAATTGAAACCAACAGTCTATCATTAAAGCTGTGCCTGTTACCATGACGACGTCTCAAAGAAACAAAAACATGAAGGCGATGCCGGTTTTGGTAGTGACACTGAAATAAAACACAATGGGCTTTATAATGTGTCTGGGATGTGGTTAATAAAGGCCTTCAGCGCGGCCTAAAAAACACATGACGGCTCGAACAATTACCGCTCTTTCTGTGGGTGCGTGTACGTCTGTGCTGTACTTGCACACTTGTAAGCGTTTTTGTGTGTGTGCGTGAGCTTCAAGTGTGAACTCACCCTCTAACAAGTCTGAAGCGGAGCCGAGACAATACTCCATCACAAGCTGAATGGAAAAAAAGCAGATGAGATTATCGCAAAAAAGCAGACATGGTTGCCCCAGGGAATGAACTTGAAGTAAACTAAGCTGAAAGCAGCACTTAAAACAGTTCCCTTGGCTCAGAAATGCATTATTATATTTGTATGGCTCTTAATGGCAGCACTAACCCATGCTGTGTTGTCCTTCAAGTAGCAGCCTTTGTATTCAATGGTGTTTGGATGTCGCAGCTGTTCCAAAAACTTCACCTCTTTGATGATGTCCTGCCACTTCTAAACAGGGGATGAACACACACACACACATACATCTGAATATGTGTACTTGGTTTGTTTGATTTTTGTGCAGATTCTTTAGCAGTACTAGTAACTGAAGAGCACAATGGAAGAGAAAAATCAATAAAATTGTGACATTTTGTGAATATACTGAAGGCTTAGAATCAGAATCAGAAAGAGCTTTATTGCCAGATATGTTCACACATACGAGGAATTTGTTTTCGTGACAGAGCTTCTACAGTGCAACAGAATTACAGAGACAGGACAAAAAACAGATAATAAATGTATTTAAAATAGAAGTAAGTGTTAAATGCAAATATACAAATGGACAAGTGTATGTACAGGTGTATTACTATATACAACGTTATATGTGCAGCTGTTATGTGCAAATTGGCATGTAAAGTGTGTTGTTAATAAGTGTATATGTGTGTGTAAAAACTGTATTGCAAGTAGTGGTGTTGGTTCCACGGTTATTATCATCAAGTGTTCATGAGATGGATTGCCTGAGGGAAGAAACTGTTTCTGTGTCGGGCTGTTCTGGTGCGCAGTGCTCGGTAGCGTCGACCAGAAGGTAACAGTTCAAAGAGGCAGTGTGCTGGGTGTGAGGGGTCCAGAGTGATTTTGGCAGCCCTTCTACTCGCTCTGGATAAGTACAGTTCTTGGAGAGTAGGGAGGGTTGTACCAATGATTCGCTCAGCAGTCCGAACTATTCGACGTAGTCTTCGAAGGTCAGATTTGGTAGCTGAGCTAAACCAGACAGTTATTGAAGTGCAGATGACTGATTCAATGATGGAGGTGTAGAACTGTTTCAGAAGCTCCTCTTGGGAGGTTGAACTTCCTCAGCTGACGAAGAAAGTACAGCCTTTGCTGAGCTTTTTTGACAATGGAGTCAAAAAAGCTCAAGTTAGGTAATCTTAGGTACTTTACAGTAATTACATATTTAGAAGAACAATTATATTAATGCCCCATTCACACAAGCAGCAACTTTGTAGCTGCCTGTTGCTCTGGGTGGCGACTTGCTGCAAACACAAGTCTGTGTTGGCCTACAGCACAGAGAATACAATTGGCCCCTGAGTGAGCTGAGAGACGATCACCAGTAGAGCTCCTACTGGTACTCCCTTTGGCTGTTGCTCCAGAAAGTCGCTCTTCATTTGCATAAAGTTAAAGGATGGACCCTTTTCACAAGCCTGTTATGATGCGTTTTACAGTCATTATAAACTCTTTGAAAGTTTTTAATATTCTGATTATTTAAAAAAACGTTGAACATTTATATGTATTTATGTATGTAGTATATCATCTTTAATTCTAATTACAAAAAACGAATTACCACTCGTGCAGGGTGTTTCTAATGCAGCGTCTATGGGACAGGACAGTAAATTAGACATTATTCTCCCCTCTGGCTGCAGTCATCAGTCTCAGACAATTTGTTTCCTTTTTCTGAAAGTCTTCATAACACCATTGTGGAGTTTCTTTTATTGTTTCAGCAAACAAGATCGTAAAAAGAAAAAAGTATTTGTTGTATTCTCCCATTCACTGCGCTCTAAGTTTTCCCAACTATGACAACTTCCGCAACTGAGAAACCTGGAAATGTGAAAAGGGTCTATTCTCAACTTGGTTACGTCGCTCGACATGCCCACGTGGTCACCAACGGTCGCTGTCGCTTGTGTAGATGGAAGTCGCTAGAAGTCACTCACTCTCTGTCAAAATGAATGGTCGCTTGCCGCTGCGAGTCGCTCGTAGTGTGAATGAGGCTTAAGTCATACAGTATATACCTGATTTTTAGTTATTTAATTTATTTTTTATTAAAAACCATTACAAACGTTTTGGGGACATATGTCTTTCATGTAATGACATAATACTGTAGTTTGTGGTGGTTCGTTTTTAGAAAGGGTGAAATTTCATGTCATAGATGACACTAATACATAATTTTTTTAGAGACATCACTTTAGTCCCTATTACATAGAGATTGCATACAAAAATCGCATGTTATATAGTAAACTACAATCAGTATGCGAGCCGAGTAATGTGCCCGAATTCAAAGAATTTGTAAAAAGGTATACGGATGGCCTACTACTTCCGGTGAGATTCTGAAGTGCACATCCGATATTCATTTGAGTTCAATATTCATCCGAATTTAGGAATGGGAGAGAAGGGGCACAACTGCTGCGGGTAGGACACGTGACGTTGATAAAAATCACGCCTATAGTACGTCGGAGTTCCATTCATCCTACTCACATTTATTCTGTATAGAACATACAATTCTTTCAACAGAGTAGTACATTTAAATTCAAATGCAGTACCTACTGCAAATTAGGCGATTTCGGACGCAGCCTAAATGTTTTTTATTTAACATGCATAAAGAGTATATATGCAGAGACAACATCAATCAACAATAAAATATCTACAACTAAATCAGCTGGATCAAACATTTGACAGGTAACATTTCCATTTGATTAAGTTAAACGTCTGTTATTTTTTATATAATTCTTATAATCTGTTATTGATACAATTGTGAATAAACAATGTTTTGCACAGTTTGTACAATCGTTTGTGCTGGTAAAACACTTTAAATTCCTAAAAAAATAATAATAATAAACATTTTTAAAAAATCTAATGTTACCCATTTTGAAGAAAATTAATAACTATGAAGTGTTCAGAGTAAAAATAGTAGTTACTGTGATTATTTTTCTCACATGAACACACCTTTTTAAAACACTATTATATATTACACATTCATATTTTATGTTTTTACTATTTAACTGGAACATTACAATTTGTAAAAAAAAGAAAAGAAAAAGAAAACATCCTTAAATGTCTTTAATAAATAAATAAATGAATAATAAATAAACACACACGACAATTAAGAAAACAAACAAAGAGAACATTGATGTTACTCCAGGTTTAAAGTTACTGTTTTATATATTTTTATTTTAATGTATTTAAGTAACTTGAATGTATTTAATAAAACTGAATTTGAATAAACTTGAATGGTGAATTGTTACTTTTAATTTGACATCAAATCAAGAAATCTGGCAGCAAATGTGTATTAAAAGACTACTTAAATCCATTTATTATCTATTTATGGCATGCTTTATATATAGAGCAACACAAGAACGCACACAAATACAGAAGTCTCTCACCTCGGTGGTTTGCTTGCCATTATAGGACATCTTTTTAATGGCCACCACTTCATTGGAATAGGAGTTTCGGGCCTGTACGGAAACAAAACATCATTTATTTGACACTTCTTAAAAAAGCTTGTGTGAATTTATTTGAAATGTCAACTGAAAACATCATCTGTATTTCTTAAACCCATCTTGAAATCTTAATACTATGTTTGAAAATGTAAATAGGAAATTGATTTGGTCACATGCATATTGTGTATCTTAAAAATAATAAGACAAAAACATAGTGAAATATTACGTGTTAGTATAAACCAAAACTTTATTTATTAATTAATGTCATTTATTCTTGTAATAGCAAATTAAGACTTTTTAATATGCAGATTTTCTGTTCAAGAAATCATCATCATCATTGTAGTCATCGTTATAATTATTACACAGTACTTAAACAGTCTTTTAATCTTTTTCTTGAAACCATAATACAATTCTTTCGTAAGGTCATTTTTCTATTAAGTCCATTTGATATGTCCTATGAAAAATGTGTACAATAATTACATGCTTACGAAGATTTACTTACAATCAATGTCTTTGAAATTTGTTATTAAAATATAAAATAAACAAATCTAATACAGACTTTACTTCAGGTTTGATGTTATAATAATAATATTAAAAAATAATAATAATATTAACAACAACAACAACAACAACAACAACAAAACAACAACTATTATTATTATTATATTTATTATTATTATTATTATTATTATTATTTAAATATATTTAACCATTTGTTTGTGGAACGTTGAACAGATATCATGTTGAACTTTAATATTACACTTGGATGGTCGATTTTATTATTCTGTACAAGTATAAACCAAAACTTGAATACATTTTTTTTTTTTAATGTAATACATGTACACACACTATTTTTTTGTCAATTATTCCTGGAACGGCAAATTATTAAGAAATTTTCAGAATAAGAAATGTCTTACCATCATTATCATCATCATAAACTACGGCTGTTTAATATCATTTTCTGAAAACCATAATACAATTATTTTTCAATGTTTTTTTTTTTTTTTTCTATTCCACATCCATTTGGAACAAATGTATTTTCCTAACATCATAAATGTCTTTACTGTCATGTCCGATCAACCGAAAGTGTCCTTGCTGAATAACAGTACTCATTTCTTCTCAATGACCCCTAAACATTTGAACAGTAGGCGTCCCGTAGGTCTTGAACGCCATTGTTTGACCACAGTAATGGCCACACTACATGTGCATGGCAGACAGTAATGTCTCTCTGTATCACAAGGCCAGCTGGTCTTCACGTTTAAACGGGCTGAACATCTGTCTTAAGAGCATCGTCTCCTAGTTATTCTTTACCCTCGAGACCAGCCCTACATCTGGATGGCCAGTCAGCACGAGAGTGTGTGTGTGTGTGTGTGTGTGTGCACGCGACAGAAAAAGAGAGAGAGAGAGAAGGAGGGATTTGCACGATGGATTCCAGTCTTGCCACAGATTTGGAATCAAAGGCTTTAAGCTATTAGTTCTCAGATTAGGAAATGCACAAGAACTTGTCATGAGGCTGCAGTTCTTGTATTTGACAAAACCACTACACTGTGGTGCTGTTTCAAAAATGAAGTGACGAGCTCCACGTTTAACCATGGTTAAGAACTGACTGACAAGGAGAATCAGAAGGGGGGAAAATGCAGGCTTAGGTATTAAAAGCTATTCTGGTCTCTGAAGTTTTAACGTCTGCAACTATGTTCTTTCCGTCTCCTACAGAAATTAGATATTTAAGTAGCTGATAAAAATGCTTGATGAAGAAAAGAAAGAAGAGTTGGAAAGATATGTGAATGCCTACTCTGTAAAGGCTCATTCACAATGAACTAAAAACATGAGACGTAACGGTTTGGAATGATTTAGAGAAGAAAAAAAACAAAACAAACAAAAATAAATAAATAAATAAAAAACGCCGCATACTGTAACGGTGTTCACACCGAGATTGTCAAAATTCGCTACATTGATCTCGTATATAAAAGGGCCGTTGCAGCATATCAACAAACCACTTACATTTCAGCATAAAAACATGCTTTCTAGTAAAAAAATGTTGCACGCAAACACATCTAACTATGGAAGATCAAGTTCTTGCTTTGCTCCACCTATCCAATCAGTGTCCATATGTCCTAAATATTCTGAAGGAGCAATACTGTTTGTTTTATAGTTAGCATGCAAATCCAGCTTTTTTTTTTTTTAAATGTATAACATTAATGGACATCACTTACTCTCCAGGAACTTTTTTTATGCATGTCCTTGAAAGCAAACAGGAACACATGATAAATAATTGGAACAATCCAACGCTTGGGAACAACTGTGGTCAGAACCAAAGTTCACAGGACAGTGTTCTCTGGAATTTTTTCAAGCTGTGGACTTTCCATTCCATTTTACATTCCAGTTGGTTGCTGCCGAATAACGTCATTGTTCATTACTACGGACTCTCCTCTACACCAACACCGGCAAAGACAAGCCCTGCCATGGCGCTTCTCGTCACCAGCTTCAATTGAATGGAATGAATGACTTCCGGCAACTTTGACACTCTTGCCAGCGGCGGTGTGAATGCACAGTAGTAAAGCACAAGGGTATCCAGATGTAGCCACTGGCCCACTGCTGTGGAACTGACAGTGATGAGCTGCGCTGCGTGTGAAAGCTGAAGATCTTTTAACTTGACACAACGTCTAAAAGCTTGTGTGCTCAAAAGACGCAAGATGCGAGCATAATGGTCACAGACATTTGTCAAGAGCATGTTTACATTGAAAAACAATAGAAAAGTTGGAGAGAAAAAACACACTGTGTGATTCATTTATGTTTCCAACAAAAGATGCGAATTAGACTTACGCAGAAAATAATAATATTGCATAAATCATTAGCGCCCAATGCACCGCTTCCATTCAGTGAGTAAAAGCAAACAAAAACAAAACCATCACTGCCTGATAACCTGCCACCGAATAATCAAAAAATAATAATTATAATTAGAAGAATTCACTTTGGGTCTTTTTTCAATTTGATTGTGGACTTTGACTATGCAGTTTTAGGATAGGATAAACTTTATTTGACCTGGAGAGGAAATTTGTCATGGGCAAAAAAGTGCTACAATGTTGCTCTAAGCAAACAAAAATAAATAAATAAAACAAACAAAACAATTAAGAACATATATTATTTTTAGGAGTTTTTTATGTGGTATTCCAAATTACACATAAAAATGGGGACATAAATATATTGACTTATTTTAACAGTTAACCAGTCACTTCAAACAATCAAAACATTTCTTCAGGCCAAAAACGTTGACTGATGTTTTTTTTAAACATATATTGGATGATATACAGTAGTAATTAAAAAAATCCCATAAGATAAAGAGCCATTTTCCTAAATATTGGAATGTGATCACGTTCACAAATGTGATATTGATTTTATTCAGCAGTTCACCACACAAGAGGTTACATTTATGACAAAATATGGTGTTGTTTTTTCTCACATAAAAGTAGTACCATAAAAAGCCCATCTGTTTAAATAAATAAATAAATAAATAAATAAATAAATAAATAAATAAATGTATGTATGTATGTATGTATGTATGTATGTATGTATGTATGTATGTATGTATGTATGTATGTATGTATGTATGTATGTATGTATGTA
>CAIGQQ010031495.1:75400-88891 GCA_903798035.1 Danio albolineatus
CATACATACATACATACATACATACATACATACATACATACATACATGCATACATGCATACATGCATACATACATACATACATACATACATACATGTATATTAAACCACAACCTCTCCCATTACCATAACCTACTAGAATACTATTTAAAATGAAAATGTCAAGTAGTAGACAGATTGGAGACCTCTGGTTTGAAAAAAAAAGTTAAATCCTCCTATATTGCCATTGTAAATCCTGTCACTCCTGCACACACACAAAAAATTGCAGGAAGGGACATGACGCAACCATGCGTAAAGTATTCTCTACAAATTCAACCACCTAAAATGACACTCCCGCCTCTGAGGTGAAGATTCACAACTAATCAACACATCAACAATTACAGAATTAACGTTAGTGATTAATATGAACATCAAATGTCTGCTTTAAAACCAACCAGAATCTCGATTACGATAATTTTTTTAATTCGATAATCACAGAGATGATCAAAATCATATTAACCGACAACACGTATATTGACAATCTAGATATGGTTGCGCCAAACCCGAAACACTAATCTAATGAAGATCAATCATTCAGCCGAGAGTAAAAGTGATTGGTTGACCTATTCAACCAGCAACAGACAGAACAATGTCTTCTAGTTGCATCATGTCTGTCTGCCTGTCTGTCTCTCTCTCTCTCTCTCTCTTTCTGTTTCTGTCATTTTCCAACTCACGCATCAAGTTTCCGCCTTCTACCTTCGCTTCAAAGGTGGCTCCAAACACGACTGCATTTTCCTTGAAGCTCATAGGCCGAGATCCAGAGATCTGCATCCAATGAGATTCCAGCGAGTGAATCTGGGGTCCCGCTTTAGGACGTGACCGAAGGGGGGGCTGATGAGGTGAGGTGATGCAACGTCCCACCAACAGGTTGTAAGAGCCCAACAGTGAGAGTGCGTCTAATAACAACATCCATTTGGAACGTTGGTAGGAATAACCGTACATCTATGGCTGCATTGTGCTGAGATCGAGAGATTAGCAAGTTGGTTGAGCCAGATTAGTGGAATGGTGAGATGAAGAGAGACTGCATGGGTTTGTATGGGAGACTTCATTACACTTCGACTTTTCCTCTATATAATGCCGTCAGGTCCCAGTGGAAAGCTATCGACATTACTAATTTATCTGTGAAAAAGTGCGCACATTTGTATGTGAGCAGTGCATCAAGGCTCTGAATAAAACATGCGTTTGACATGTGGGTGAGAAGCACTTTAGACCCGGGTGTCCACATATGGACATGTGCTCCCAAACCACAGGCCTCCCGCATAGTGTATATGAGGAATCTCCACCAACATGTGAAATCACACCAGCAGATGTGCTCAAACCCAAGAAGCTTTAGGCATATGACTTTACATCACATGATAAGTAATTCTAAAACGGGCACTATATGACACTACAGCTATTTTTGTTGGAAAGTATGGAGGGAAATTATTAATAATGTACAAAATTCCCATGTGGTCATGACTATTTTAATATAATCCACTGAATTAAACACTTGAATATTCTCCATTCTCTTTTTTCATTTCTAGTTTGATGGTTGCCAAACTATAAATGACAACTACAGTGGTCCCTGGTTATTCGCATGGAGTTACATTCTAAAAATAACTTGCAATAGGTAAAATCCGCAAAGTAGTCAGCTTTACTTTTTACAATTATTAAAGATGTTTTAAGGCTGTACAAGCCCTCACTACACACTTTATACACTTTTCTCAGACAGGCATTAATATTTTTAACAATTTTCTCTCTTGTTAAATCACTCTGAAAGTTCAAACCTTCATAGAGAAATAAATGCAGTATTATAGAACAAAAACCAAAGATTGAAAACATTTGATTTGTTTATTTATTCTGTAGTGGCACACAACAGCCGTGTAACTTTGACATTCCTTTAGCACGTCCAGAAGTTCAACTTGTTGTGCGATGGTTAGCATCTTCATCTGCCTTTTGGGTGCTACTGCAGGTGCCTTTGACGGTGCAGAACGTTTTGTCGACATAGTGGGGTGAAAACTTGTAAACATACAGTACAGCACTTCAGAGTGACACTGCTAGCGATTGAAGACTTATGTCAATTTGGCAAGCTGAACGCATTCTGTACTGTGCATGAGACACGGCACGGAGATTGATTGACAATGATCTACAACACAATGCGCTAATCAGGACGCAGAACACAATGCGCTGTTATCATTTAAACAATAATAAAAAAAAATATTAAATAAAATTATTTTTATTTAATTAAAATAATTTTACCTAATTTTTTTGTAAAAAAAGTTTAAAAGCTACAAATTTTCAAACTTTGAATTAAAGTAAAAAAATAGATTTTATTAATAAAAATGTTGCCGATTTAGTTAATTAAATATATTTCATAATTAAAAATTGTTGATTTTGTAAATTAAATACATTTTATAAATTAAAATGTTGCGGAATTGACAGCAGCATATACTAAATCAGTTTTGGACAAAAAAATATCTGCCAAATCTAGAAATGCATACACGCTCAAGAAAAACTTTAAGTAAGATTACACTTATTAATTAATTAAAATTACATATGGTTAAACGCATAATTTGCTTGATTGTTGTGAAACTAAAAGTGTGTATATATGTATATCGTCAAAGCCAAAGGTAAAATTTCACTATAAGTCAGTCATGACAACCGTGCCACCTCTTCTCAACCACCCAAAAAAATTAAAATAATAATATAATTACTACATGCGACAAACAAAACATAATTTAATTTTAAACAATTGACTCTTTCTTTATTGTACACTGTTTCTTTTCAATGGATTAAAGAAAGAAAAAAGACATGTAGTTCACTATTTATCTTACTTTTATCCTATTTAGAAGCCATGTGCCTCCACTGACGGGTACAATGGGCAGCCCGCCCAAGTAGTCTGTGTGGGAAGCACTGATGCAAAGGCCTGTAGATTACGCTTATTTTACCAAAATAAAATGTGATCATGTCTTGATTTTTAATTATTTAAAAAGGACAGTAAGCTCTGACTTTGCTTGCACAAAAGTCCTGTCACTTAACAGAAGTAATGTACAGTATAGAATATAAAGTCATGGTGCAGTGGATTAATATTGTGTATGATTCCCATGAGCTTGGATGACAGCATCCATACATCTCTGCAATAACTCAAATAACTTAGTAAAGTCACCTGGAATGGCAAAGAAAGCATATAAATTACAGGACTCCCAGAGATTCTTTGGATTCATCCATCCATACATAATATATAATTTATATACACATACATACACACACATTCATACATATATACACATATACACACACATATACATTCCTAATACACACACATGGAGTTTTAGGATTCTTGAGTTTTCCAAACTTATTTGTTTCACTAAAGATAAAAACGAACAGGTAGACCCTTTGAACAAGTAATACAAGTTCTATGGCCCAAGGGAAAGGCCTAATCAAGCAAAAAATCCCAAATTTATGGCTAAAAGTAGAACAATTCTCTAGCCTGCAGAAGAAGCTGTGATCAAATATTGAACTGTTCCATTTTGTTGCAAAGTGTCAACACTACAATAATAAATGCATTGTTTTAAACATGGAGAAGTGTAAATTAAATATTGGCTAGTTAAAGCAATAGAAGTACAGTCACGAAAATAAAAAGTCGTGACGATGTGTGTATGTGCGTGCAACAACACGTATGAGAGCGAGAGGCCAATGTTTTATTCATTTCTCTGATGAATGTGTGTCAGGAGACTGAGGTCTTTGATATGAGTTGTAAGCAGCACACAGATCAGTTCTTAAGTCAGAGCCTTTAATCAGCACTAACATGAGCAGTGCAGTCATCAGAGTCATCCATTCATCACCACAGATGAATAAATAACACCGTCACATCATTAAAAGATAGAAATGAATATTTACCAATGCTACAGACACAGATAAAAGAATAGCCTACGTACTGTATGTGCTTATTTCGAGATACAACAACACTGCATCAATTAAAATACATTTTAAACAAGAGACTACTAGACTAACATGTTATTTCCAATAGATTAATACATCTTGTTTAAAAACGTGTTTTTATTGATGTCTACTATAATCTATTACAGTGTATGTTACCCAAATTTTTCATATAAGGCTAATGACGAGGGATGCTCCGATCGATTGTCCGGATATCGTTATCGGCTGATAATCACATTTTTATGACTCAATCGGTACTCGTCAATCTGGCCGATCTTATGAACAGATCGCAAATGTTTGTTTATGAGTTTACAAGCAGAGGAAGAGGTACGTTCACAGCTGTATATTATACATCAGCAGCGCCACAAACATGCGAAGAGCCATCGTATCTCCAGTGTTTTGAGCTGCTGTGACGTGAACAGAGTGATCGCTCTTTTCTAGTGTCCAACCGTACGAGTAAGAACAGTGCTGCTGTGAAAGCATTTTATTGGTTAGATTAATTTCGTATGTATCAAATATGCGCACCAAACTTTTTCTTGATTGAGACATGTTAAATTCTTCTACCATAATTTTCTAAATTGCATTGTTAATCATTCATTAGTTTTCTTGTTGGCTTCGTCCCCTTTATTAATCCGGAGTTGCCACAGCGGAATGAACCGCCAACTTATCAAGCATTTGTTTTACGCAGCGGATGCCCTTCCAGCTGCAACCCATCTCTGGGAAACCATTCCTAATCATTTCTTACCAATTTTTTATCTGTTTTATTTATTATTTTCTGTAAAGCTGCTTTTGACTATGACATGTCGACATTAAATAGTTATAATAGACATGTTTAAAGGATTATATGCAGGATCCTTCATTTATTCTCTCTTAAGTGGGAAGAAAACTCCACTTAAGTATCATACTGTACTCAAAAAAATGTGCTTTATGGATTATAAAGCTTGAAGCATTTGAATCTGTACTTGTAATCTGCTGATCACCAAGACAAGGTATTGGTACTCCATATCGGCTGTAAAAATCCTGATCAGAGCATCCCTACTAATGACTCATTAAACTTTAATCAAAAGGTAACAAATTAAATGAACTAATTTTTATGAATAAATAAAATAAAAATACTCAAAAAAAAGAAAGGACAAATATACATTGCATTGGTTTGCCTGCCTGCCGTGTGACCATTATCAGACATCAAAGAACTGGGAACATGCAAATGTGTTCAATAATTGAAACTGTAACTTAATCTCAAGAGGGTTTTCATGCAGATATTTCAAATCAAAAAAGGTTTATCTGAAACCAGAAAAAAGGTTTGCGAGTCCTTGATACTGTATATAAACGTTTATATTTACAGTGCAAATTTTACAGAAGGCAAAATGCTTTAAAAATACACCATTTTATGATTTTACAACTATATTAACAATGAATAGAGAAGTTTAATTAATGCACACAGAGCTTTAAGAAGCTGTAGCATTAAAAGTGCTATTAAAGGGATACTTCGATCATCAACAACATCATTTTCATATGAGCTTGACCAGCTTTCCTCTGCAAAAGATACAACTAAACATTTTGAAAAAGAGTTTGGGTGAACATTGGTTTCTACTGCATGGATAAAAAAGGGTTCCTGTTAAATATATTGAGGAGGATATATTAGGTTAATATAGGACAAAAGTAGAGATTACGCATTATATAAATCTTTAACAGCAGTAAAGTATTGAATGAGTATAGCAGGTATTTTGGTTGAATATAAATAGTCATAATATGTTGGGTGAGTAAAAGACAAAAGTACATCAAATGACAGTATAAGAATAGTATAAAGCATTGGTAAATACAGTACAGTAGGGTGAGTACATGACAAATATATATTGGTTGAGTATATGACTATAGCATGTTGGGTGAGTACAAGTTAACTATTCTGGGTGATTAGGCTATATGACAAATGACAATGTCAATGAGTTTAACTGTTATTTGGTTACATATTAAATATTGAAATTAAGTGATATTTTACTTTACATAACCTAACGTTTGGGTCTAGGAGTAATAAAAATATACAGTTGAAGTCAGAATTATTAGCCTCCCTTTGAATTTTTTATTTTTTAATTATTTCCCAAATTATGTTTAACAGAGCAAGGAAATGCTCACAGTATGTCGGATTATATTTTTTCATTTTGGAAAGTCTCATTTGTTTTATTTCAGCTAGAATAAAAAGTAGTTTTTAATTTTTTAAAGACCATTTTAAAGTCAAAATTATTAGCCCTTTTAAGCTATTTTTTCTCTCTCAATAGTCTAGAAAACAAACCGTTACATGATAACTTGCCTAATCACCGTCTAGTTAACCTAATTAACCTAGTTAAGCCTTTAAATGTCACTTTAAGCTGTATAGAAGTGTCTTAACATATCTAGTAATTTTTTTTTTAACTGTCATCATGGCAAATATAAAATAAATCAGTTATTAGAAATGAGTTATTAAAACTATTACGTTTAGAAATGTGTTGAAAGAAAAATATCTCAGTTAAACAGAAATGGGGGGGGGGAAGGGGGCTAATCATTCAGGTGGGCTAATAAGTCTGACTTCAACTATATATGATAAAAAATTTTGTATTATATTTTTTACAGCAAAATCAATGCAAAATAATGCTGCAAATATTACTGCAAATCTGAAGAAAAGTCACAGCAATTTTAGGCAGCAAAAATCAGAAAAAAGTCCAACGAAATCCTCGTATATGACGAGTCTATTGGGTGAGTACCTATGGCTACAACATGTTGGGTTTGTGTATGTATATTGGTTGAATATATAAAATCACAGTATGTTGGGTGAGTAGAAGACTAAAGTACAATAGATAATAGCATGAGTACACTGGATGAGTAGATGATTGTTAAACGAGTATATGACAGTAGCATTTCTGCCTTCTTGGGCCAAACAATGTGTTATAAAATATGAATAATACAAGGCATAATACATCTTAAATGCTTAATTGATTAATAACAAATATAGTTTGATACCTCAGGCAGCGCACAATTAGCAAACACAAGAGTGGCTCACAAAACTAAATAAAAAAGGTGGAAAACATGAGCAGTGTTTCAGAGGCTGAGAGAGGAAGTGGAGCAACAGAAAGAGAAGAGAGAGAGCAAAAGAGAGAGAGAGAGAGAGAGAGCTTTGTAGATTTTCAGAAAGCGTTTGATTCAATTTGGCATGAAGGTCTGCTGGCTAAACTTCTAGAATCAGGTATCATAACATATAACATTATAAAAACAATGTATTCGAACAATCAGTGCGCAATTAAAATTGGAAATAAGCGAACAGAATTCTTCACTCAGGGACGGGGTGTGAGACAGGGCTGTCCACTGTCACCGACCCTCTTCAATATTTACATCAATCAATTGGCAATGCTCCTAGAGCAAGCAGATACGCCGGGTCTCACACTATACGACTCCAGTGTAAAGTTCCTGCTGTTTGCGGATGATCTGGTGCTGCTGTCGCCAACACAGGAGGGTCTACAGCAGCAGCTGGATATCCTGCACAGCTTCTGTCAGACCTGGGCCCTGACCGTTAACCCAAAGAAAACCAAAACCCTAATATTTCAGAAAAAACCCAGAGGTCAGGGAAAGAAACATAGTTTCACCCTTGGAATGACAAAAGTTGAACCTGCCACAAGCTACACATACCTTGGGTTGAAAATAAGTGCTAATGGAAAACTAAATCTGGCTGTGAATGAACTGAAAGAGAAAGCGAGAAGGGCCTTTTACGCCATTAAAAAATCAACACAAATAGAAATCCCAGTTCGAATCTGGCTCAAAATTTTCCAGTCAGTGATTGAACCGATAGTGCTATACGGGAGTGAAGTGTGGGGTCCTCTCCTCAGTCACGAGTTTGATAAGAGGGATAAGAATCCAGTTGAAAGCCTACATGCAGAGTTCTGTAGGAGCATCCTCAGGGTACAGAGGAACACACCCAACAATGCATGCAGGGCAGAATTAGGACAGTATCCTCTACTCATGCGCATTGAGAAACGAGTCGTCAAATTTTGGAAACACATTAAAATGAGTGACCCCAACTCTTATCATTTTAAAGCCCTCAAAAACCAAGAAATGGACATTGAAAAAAGCCCTCTGATTCAGATGGTCCTGAAGCTCCAAACACAACCCAACACAACGAATATGACTAACAGCAGGCAGCATCAGGACATGGACATGCTCATCCACAGAATAAAGCCCAATCAAATGATAAACGCACGCAAAGAAGAGTATCTGATTTACTGGAGTGAAGCAGCAGGAAAACAGAGTAAACTTCAGTGTTATTTAGACCTAAACAGAGATTATACCACAGCAGCATATCTGAGTGCAGTAAAGGACAGTAAATTAAGAACAACAATGACCAAATACAGACTGAGTGCTCACAGTCTGACTGTAGAGACGGGCCGATACAGACAGAACTGGCAACCTAGAGAAAGCCGCATCTGCCCACACTGTGCCCTGGCAGAGGTGGAGACGGAGGAACATTTCCTCACCCGCTGCACAAACTATGAGCACATCCGAGAATCATTCTATCCCAAACTACTGAGCATTTACCCACAATTCACAGAGCTAGACAATAAAACACAGCTTCAATATTTACTGGGGGAGAACACTGACTGTATTCTTCTAGCGGCACAATACATTAATGCCTGTCACAAAAAGAGAGAAGAGACCAATAAAAACATCAGTTATGCGCTTGCAAACACACATCTAAATGATTATAATTGAATCATTGTAAATATCCTGATTATTACCGTTTTATTTTTTTATTACTGTTTTATTCTACAATGTTGATTGTTAAATGTACAGTGTTTTCTGATCTATTACTATTTTTATTGATATAAATGAATAATATGATATATATGAATGATATAATATATTGAACAATAATCTGATATATTAAATAATATGATATATTGAATAATAATATGATATATTGAATAATAATATGATACATATATATATGAATGCTATGACATATTATATAATAATATGATATACTGAATAACAATATGATATATTGGATAATAATATGTGTATATATCTTTATTTTTATTTATTTTTTTACTTCTACTATTTACTGTGTTTACTGTGTTTTTTTTTTTTTTTTTACATATGTATGTTCTTTTATTTTTATGTAAACTTTAAAACTGCTTTGGCAATACATTTGTAATAATTGTCATGCCAATAAAGCAACTATTGAATTGAATTGAGAGAGAGAGAGAGAGAGAGAGAGAGAGAGAGAGAGAGAGAGAGAGAGAGAGAGAGAGAGAGAGAGAGAGAGAGAGAGAGAGAGAGAGAGAGAGAGAGAGAGAAAAGAGGGTCAAAAACAACCTCTACATTTCCCAGGGCACCCCTCATGTTCACATCCTCGCTCTTTCTCGCTGCTTTTTTCTCTCTGTTTGTGTGACTCAGCAGACAGTGTTGCTCATGGCTGACCAAGGGTGGGAGGGAGAGAGAGAGAGAGAGAGAAAGATGAAGGGAAAGAGAAAGAGAGAGAGAGAAGGGCCGTGGGAGAAAGAGCGAGAGATCTGGAGCAGGCCAAGACTAGAAAAAGCTGGCTTCTCCTGCCTGACTGCTTTAATTCAGTATGATCGGCTGCTTCTCCACACAGACAACTCTATTTAGAGTAACATCCCCAAACGCTCCAACATATCTCCTTCATGCAGTGCGCCGGGCCGCTTATGCTGAACGCACATTTGCAGAAACTTCAAGAGGAAGTGAGAGAGGGATCTTTAAGCACAGATGTAAATGGGGTATAGGCCAGGAGTTCCCAAACTTTTCAGCCCGCAACCCCTAAATAAACAATGCCAGTGACTCGCAATCCCCAATATTCTCTGAGGTGGTTATAAGTATAGAAACCTTGCATACAATGGCACACACACAGCAATAGGCCCAAGTCTATTCTTAGTTCATTTATTTTTTTATCTATGCGAGTGCTGTAAATGATTGAAATAAATGACTGAAAGTTTAACCTGCTGCCATAAAATCAATCTGCTGCATCTGATGTTATTGCTGTAAAAAAAAAAGAAATGATCAAGAGGCTGTAACTATAAACAACTATTTTTATCTTCAGTAGGTTATGGATAAAATATGGCAATTCTAATTGTTTAATAAAATTAATTTGATTTTTGGAAATCACCAATCGACCCTCCCTTATTGTCCCACAACCCCCCAGGGGGTACCGACCCTACTGTGGGAACCACTGGTCTAGGGCATGGTTTTATACCGCTTAAACTCAAAGTGTACATTATTTTGTTCTGTGTACATTAATATATATTAGTGCTGGGCAAAAACTAATCGCGATTCATCACATCCAAAACAAAAGTTGCTTTTGACGTAATTTAAGTGTGTACTGTGAATATGTAATATGAATATATAAATACACATTTTCCCATATACAGTATATGCATGCTTGTGTGTATTTATATTAAGATATAAAACGTGTGTATAATATAAATAATATATAAATTGAAATATTTAGGTAACAAAAATTTTTTGTATATTTGTGTATGTTTCTAGGTATACACAATATATAATACACATCTCTAATGTCAAAAATATACAGTTGCGGCGGCACGGTGGCTCAGCAGTTAGCAGTCACCTCACAGCAGGAATGTTGCTGGTTCAAGTCCTGACCAGGTGCTCCGATTTCCCCCACAGTCCAAAGGCATGCCATGCGTTACGTTTCGCACATTATTCTGTACGAGCGAATAAATTAACATGGTTTCACCAGATAGCGTCAACAGTCATATTTGGAAAGAATCCATTCATTTACATTCACTGGGATTATTCTGAACTGAATCATGCATTAAATACTGTATAATAAACAACTTATTAGCACATATTAATAAAATAGAGCAAAGATAAAAGTGAAAAACTGTGCTCTATGTTTATATGGGGAGTCTAATAGCATTCAGGTATAAATATTGAATAATCATATATTAAAATAACGCTGCATTGTGTTCACTGTAAAAAATAATTAGCAGTCTAATGCATGCACATCGTCTAACGCAATGTATTTGAAATGAACAGGATGAAGAATACACTGATTATTAAAAATAAATGTATAGGAAAAAGAAAAAAAACTAAACATTCACAGTGTCTTATAAAAACGAAAATAGTTTACACTGGCTCCCAGTTACATACATAAAAGATTTTAAAGTATTATTACTTGAGATCACTAAATGGCCTATGACCTTAATACATTACAGATAAGCTCACTGAATACAAACCTAACACCTAACAGATCACTCAAATCTTTATGATGAAATAAGAAAATCCAAGAGTTCTGAATCGGCCTTCAGCTACTACACCCCCCACTGCACTGAAAAAAATGATGTCTGCAAAATTATTGCAAACAATTTAAATGTGTTGAATTTAACCAAACAAATTAAGTTTAGCAACGTTCAACTTAATTTGTTTGTTTAAATTCAGACCAAATAAATTGTTTACAAGGACTTAAAATTTTAGTAAATCCAAGGAATCATCTTTGAATAATTTTTTTCAGTGTGCTGAAATCAGCTTCCAATACGATCAGATGTGCTCCAACATTAGGCACATTCAAATCAAGACTCAAATTACGTCTGTTTAGCTGTGCCTTTATTGAATGAGCACTGCGCTACATCTTTTAAAACCCGTTTAATACACTTCAGTCCGTTTAAAATAATTTTTATTCTTTGTTGTTTTTATTTTTTTCTGATACTTGTCTCTTTTATTCCTGTTTATGTAAAGCATAATTTAAATCACCATTGTGTATGAAATGTGCTATATGAATAAATTTGCCTTGCCTTACAGTTTAGGTCAAGTTCATATTGAAGAAACACTACCTAAGCAGTTTGTAATTTGTCAAAATGTAAACGTTGTTATATGTGGCTAAACAATTGCCGACAATATAATAAGTGTATATTAGAAATACTGTTTACAGTCAAATAAATTAAACATAAAAACAGGAGCACATTAACGTTATCACCTTGCCTTACCAAAAATCATTTTTCAACTTTTACACCTTTCTATTTTCCTCAGAACAAATTTGATACAGACAGTGTGAATAAGTTTATGTAGCCTCCGAGAACTACATGAGGAGCATATGAGATGTGTTTGAGAGTTAACAGAATGATCCCTACTATGAAAAGCTCATAAAAAAAGAAGCCTGTAGGAGGAAGAGCCTGTTTGTAGCGCAGAGCTCAGGCACTGCACAAATTCTACCTGGGAAAGTACTTAAGGTCAATGACAGTAGCAGAGTCCAACTTAGACTCCAGGGAGAGATGTTACAGCAGGTCTAAAACATGAGGCAGAGGGTGACTTGACATTTAAGGAATTATTCTTACTTTAGCCAGAAGACTTGCAGTACGGCACTCGGATTTTCAAAGTAATGTATAGGACAACATTCGATATGGTATTGGAGCAAGTATAAATACAAAAACTCTTAACAAATCAAAAGTAATTATTATTTCCTGAAAGGTATTTGAACTAATATACTTTTATTTTTAAACTGAACGAATTCCTGAGATGGCAAAGCTACATTTCATTAATGTTGAAGACACAACCCAGGCTCACGGACACGTACCCAGGTCACATACCCAGGTCTACATTTCTGGGGACAAAAAAAAAATTACATAACCTTGGGTGCTTCTGAATTTTAATTTTTTTTTTTTTTTTTTTTTGCGAATCCACCAGAGGCCACTGTGTATTGCTGATGACAAATTCCTCTCGCGCGTCCTCTTCTCGCATAAATTCACTAGAGGCCGCAATATACACTTCAGCCAACCAGACCGGCTTGCTGTGGATTGACTGACTGACCAACTGACCCACCCACCACCATCCCTAAACTCAACGGATAGGGTTTTCAAAGGCAATTTAAAAAAAAAAAGAAAAGCCATCGCGGCCACATGATTTCACATTTTCAACCTGTTGTACATAGGTAAATGTTCAGCTGGTAGCACTAAAACGAACAGAAGCCATTGGTGACATCATACAGCCTTGTATCATTCATTTTAAAAGGCGAAATGCAGCCAGACATACCTCTGGCTACATAATTTGTGTTCTCCAGAAATGTAGACAGGGGTACATATCCAGAATGAGCCTTTGTTCTAAAAACAGGTATGGTTATGGAACTTACTATGGAACTTATCCACCTACTGTTTGCTTTAGGGAGTAAAAATATTATAAAATGTAACATTTGCTGGACTATTAAATTATATACTATAAACATACATTAGTGCTTTTGTTGATTTGTATTATTGGATCTCTGCTCTAGCAACTTCTGATGTTGAAATGTAAAACATTTTAACTAAACTGTAAAACAATATCTGTAAATTAGCAGTTTTCTTTATTTTGTAAGTCATGTTTTTATTTTCTGTGTGTTTATTCATGCTTTTTAATTATATTATGTGACCTTGATCTTTCTTGTAACAAATTTTAATCTTGAAATGTTAAAAAAAAAGTTACTTTTATTAACATTTTTAATAGTTTAAAGTGATATATTGTCTTGGTTAGTGTTGTATATTACAGTACACAATCCTTGTAAT
>CAIGQQ010031495.1:98891-135927 GCA_903798035.1 Danio albolineatus
GCCCAGATTTCCTCTGCCGATGTTCATGGACTCTAAATCTGCATGCGTTGAAAACAGAAAAGAGATGAGTTTACACTTACGGTGTCCCCTCACTCACCTGTGCTGTAGTGGTCACGAGTCAGCGGGTTGTGATGTGTTGCGTGAATCGGATTAACAATTTATAGTGTCTATTTTCACTCCGGTATGACTGTTCTGATGTGTGGGAACTCTAGAGGAATCATTCACCCATAAATTAAAAATGCTATCATTTGCACTCCCTCATGCGGTCCCTGAAGTGCTTTTTTTCCTCATTAAACATAAAGAGTAGATCTTATGAGGAATGCCTGATCTGATGACAACAATAAAGAAAGTCAACTCTGACTAACATGCTAAATTTAAAGTCATTAAAACGGTATGTTCACCACTGGTGTTGCTATAAAAATAATGATTTTCTCCCATTATAGTGTCTTTGTCATGTTACATGTACTTACTATAGTAAAAACAATAAATTGTGCGATAATTTAAACCCTTATAATAATTAACCCTAATGTACTTGCAAAACCTAAGCCTAAAGTGCTGTAAAAACGGGTTGAAAATTATTACTCTACTACTTTAGTACTTAAACTACTGCTTAAACGTACAATTACATAAAAAGGCTATAATAAAATAACAATAAAACTGACAAAAAGGTGAATGGAACATTATAAAATAATACCAATTCATAATAAATTGTATAACAGCTTGGGGTCTGACGAGATCTCGGACTACGAGATTTAACTTTGAGATGAAAGGTATGATGTTGCCACGAGTTGTGATGTTATGTGTGAAGGTGAGTTCAGCACTGAAGATTGGAGGCAGGATTGGATTTGAACCACAAATCAAGTGCTTTGCATACACCTGGCAACCTGGGCTGCCTCTGTGTTCTTGGGTGAGTGTGACGTAACCGCTTTTTTCACCAAAGCTCAAAGGTTGCCGCGTTCCTAAAAGCAAAGGCTACTGCCACCACACAAATTAACCATGCGATAAAATAGCACTTTAGACATGCTTGAAGTCATAACCGTCGTAAAACACAAATCAAATGAAGACGTGAAATATTACTATTTTAGTCTCATTATTGAAGTGCTGTACAGACATGTAAAATCCGCAATCAAAATAATACCGTTGTGTAGGACGTGTTTTGCTGCATTTTGCGACAGGATAAGCCATACACACATGGCTGTTTGACACTATTCTGTACACCCTACCGAGTCAGTAAAGCACAACAGACACACATATCCGATGGGCCGGTATAAGGCATGGGCATGATCCGGTATAAAATTCTGCCGGTATGATAACCTTGGATAAAAATATCACGGTTTCAGGGTATGACGGTATTGTGTTTACTGCTATAAAATATATTCTTTATAAATGTGTGGCTAAAAAACAAAATTGGTTTTCCCCTTTAAACACAATATATTTTATTTTAAGAAACATTTAAAGTATTTTGGAGCAGTAAACATGTCAGGCTCAATATTTCAAGTGAATGAGTGACTTCTGCGGTATTCATTTGTTTCAAAAACACAGATTTCTTCACGATTCACACATAAAAAACATGAAAATGAAATAAAAAATAAATAAATAAAAAATGTAAATTAAAAAAATCTTACCCATACCTTAGGAACGGTATAGCAGAAAATTTTGCTGGTATGATAACCTGACTATTCCATACCACGGTATGCCTTAAAAACGGTTATCGTCCCATGTCTAATGCGAAATCAAATTCCGTAAAACAGCTCTCTTCTATCGGTCCATACTCGCATCCAGAAGCTCAGAGTTTGTCCAGTTGGTAGAGTTTATAACTAAATATTCTGCTGTGTTTGCATGCCTTTTGCAGCGTGGAACTCAATCAAACAGAAGTTATAACATTCATTACCAGCTAATTTTAAAAAGCACCTTAAAAAGTTTTGTGTTTTGTGATTTTTTTTCAATTGAATAAAAGAGATTTTCAATTCATACATTTCATAATTGAGCATTCAAAAAAAATAAATTGCATAAAAATCTCGTCTAGTCTCGTTCCCGTAACCCATTCTCGTGTCTCGTCTCGTGGAGTAAGCGTCTCATCACACCCCTAGAAAAAGCAGTAAATATATATTTTAAAATTACCTTCATCAAAACAGTCAAAGTACTTCTGTTCATTTAAAACAGTTATAATAATTTTTTTTTTAAATCAAGCAAATCATTTGATGTTCATTAACTACAATAGCGGAAATGATTATTTATTTATAGAAACAACAACAACATGCTTGATGGGTTATTTAACCCTTTTAGTTGATTTTCTGAAATAACAACCCATATAAAGCAACTATATTTTGAAACTTTGTTATATCGTGCTATAAAATTACTTATACCGATTTTTGGTCATACCACCCAGCCCTACTGATATAAAATAGTGCTGCATGATGTTGGAAATTTGGAAATATTGTTGTTACGATATGTTTTGCGATATGAACAAAATACCCCCAGATTATTTGAATAGCTCTATTTGGAAAGATTTAAATAATTTAGATTTACTGGGAGGATCAAGTCTTTTTCAATGCAGTACATGTGCATAAATTATAATAAATTACAAGCAAAAATAACTAACTAAATATATTAATTAATTAATTAAAAAAAACTAATAAATAAACAGTGTTTTGTGGTTTTCCAGGGAGTCACAGTATTTACACAGACATTAAACAATCAAATGTAAAATAACAGTCATCATTCATTCATTTTCCTTTGGCTTAGTCCCTTTACTCATCAGGGGTTGCCACAGCAGAACAAACCGCCAACTTATCCAGCATATGTTTTACACAGCGGATTCCCTTCCAGCTGCAACCCAGTACTTGGGAACACCCATAGACTCTCACATTCACACTCATACACTTTGACTAATTTAGCTGATTCAGTTCACCTATAGCCCATGTCTTTGGACTGTGGGAAAAAAACGGAGCACCCCGAGGAAACCCACCAACACG
Organism: Danio albolineatus; assembly: GCA_903798035.1. Lineage (NCBI taxonomy): Eukaryota > Metazoa > Chordata > Actinopteri > Cypriniformes > Danionidae > Danio > Danio albolineatus. The sequence continues at coordinate 101,867 of CAIGQQ010031495.1, forward strand.
GGGAGAACAAGCAAACTCCATACAGAAATGCCAACTGACCAGCCGGGATTCGAACCAGTGACCTTTTTGCTGTAAGGCGACAGTGCTAACCACTGAACCACCATGCAGCCCCATGCAGGGACGTGCAGAGACCTTTTAAGGGGCAGGGGCTCAAGTGGAAAAAAGGGAACTTTTTTATTAAATAATAATTATAATAATAATAATTATAATAAAATATATTAAAGGATATTTCACCCTAAATTCACCATGTACTCACCCTTAAAAGGGAAAGTTCATTCAAAACTGACAATTCTGTCATCATTTACTCACCTTGTACTTGTTCCAAACTTTTTGACTTTGTTCTTCTGTTGAACACACAAAATAATATTTTGAAGAAAACAGGAAACCTGTAACTATTGACTTTCATGGTATTTGTTTTTCCTACACTGGAAACCAATGATTTCAGGTTTATAGCTTTCTTTAAAATAGCTTCTTTAATCTTTAATTCCTTAGTGTTCAACAAAATAAAGAAATAAAGATTTGGAACTACTAGAGGGTGAGTAAATTTCATGAATGGCGGAAGAATTTACATCGGCGGTTCTGTCGATCATAGTGCGCTGCCGTTACGGAGGTCAGCTGTTTTTTGCACACACCGTCTGCAGTGTGTGTATGGACCAGACGGTAAAGCTATGCCTTTGACACCTTACTTCTGAGGAATGAATAGTAATGTAAACAACATCCTCATTAGGGCGTTCGCCTCACATGTGGTTTTTCTTTCTAAATCGCCGGTTCGAGGCTCACTTGGAGCAGGTAGATTAAAACCAAGATCTACTTAAAAATATATATATATATATATATATTGTTTGACAGGGGAAGTTGTCCTTAAATAGAACATGCATTAACTTATATTATATTATTATTAGTATTTAAAAAACAATTATACCCCAGGAAAAGGGGCACTTTCTATCCAGGAGAAAAAAGGGCAGGGGCTCAAGCACCCAAAGCCACCCCTTCTGCACGTGCCTGGCCCCATGGTCATCATTGTATAATTAATAATAAATAAATAAGCTTCATCTTTTAATTTTTAATAAATAATCTAAGCCTGTGATCAGACTATTGCAGATACAAACATTGCAATATCGATGCTCAAACAATATATTGTTCATCCCTAGTATAAAATTCCAATTATTTTGATGAAAACTGAACATCCTTTAGAGCTACAACAACTTGAGTAAATAACAATATTTTTATTTTCTGTATGACATTTATTTATTTATTTAAGTTTTAATGCCATATCAGCAACATCGGCTATATTCATGGCAAAACATGTACTTAATATACAATATATTATGATATCAGCTTCTTAAACATACATTGTAATTTTTTTTTTTTTTAAACATACAAGAACACTCAAATATCAACAATACAGAAAAGAGTCATATACAATCTTTTTGTTTGATAAAAGATAAATATTCTAAAATTGCTCCACAAGGCACCTTTTCAAACATTTCACTTAAAATATTTCCTGAATAAAAACGCTCTCTAATATCATTTAAAAATACACATTCAATTAAAATATGTTTTATAGTCAAAATATTCTTACACAAATCACAAATAGGTTTTTCTTCCCCTTTCAATAAATATGCGTGTGTAAGTCTTGAGTGTCCGATTCTACATCTCGTATGAACAACCTGGTCATGTCTACTTTCAAAATTGTAATTATTTCTTTCATTTACAAATGGACTCACTTCATACAATTTATTTTTATACATTCATACAGTTATTTTTACACTCATCCCATTCTGTTTGCCATTTCTCATTAATATACAGATTTAAAATAGGTTTTACATCAGACACAGGAATTTTGCATACTGTTATTTCCAAGTGTAGAGCTTCCTTAGCTGCTTTATCTGCGCGTTCATTACCAATGAGTCCCATATGACCAGGTATCCAACAGAATATAATATAAAAGTCTTTTTCCTTTAAAAGGTTCACTTTTTCTATTATACTAAAAATCATACTGTATGACATTTCTGTTAATAAATACCACCTCTCACCTAGCACTTGTACAAGTAAAGTCTACAAACATTATGTTCATCTAATGGAAAATGTGGGCGTTGTGATAACACAGCAGGAAAACAGTACTAGATTTGCTTCTAGGCACATCAAGACAAATGAATGATCAAATGAATTGTCAAAGATGACAAAAGACAAACCATTTTCAGTTCTCTTTTTGAGTCTTCATACACGCCCACAGCCATGACATTGACAAAGACAATGACATTACCACAGACAATAACAACCAAACTACTGTCGTAAATCAGAGTACGGCATTAACAGGAAAAGCCAAGCAGGCCTGAAACCCAGCAACTTCACTGCGCCGCTGGCCTCCCTTTAGGTGTCAGCTGATATCTAATCTGATATTCTGCTGGTTCATGTTCCTGTTAAACACCTTCGGCAAGGGTGTCTGGTTGACTGAGTAGACAGAGCAAGACTAAACAAAATCTTCCTTAGAATGTCTGTCAGTGTATTTTCAGTGTCAACAGCGATGACTGGGCATTATGACAGCCTTCAACCAATCAGGGGGACTTCCTGTACACTTGCTGCAACATTCTATGGAAGCAAGCAGATTTTTTTTTCTCATGAGACTGTTCACAATGCTGCTTATTACAGGCCAGTATAGCCATGTAAAACGTTTATCTCACTGAAGCTGAGCTTTGCGTATGAGACAGATGGTCTGTTTAGACATACATTTAAGAAGTTCTTCACAAGTAGGGTTGTCACTGAAAAAAATTCTCTTTGCGGTAAATCTGGATGGTTTGATATGTGGTATTAACGCCAAACACCCCTACATAAACAGCTCTCAAGTCGAGGCATTATACACTACTTGACAAAAGTCTTGTCGCCCAAGTTTTAGGAACAACAAAGAAATAATAACTTGACTTCTAGTTGATCATTTGGTATCAGAAGTGGCTGATATGAAAGAGCAAGGTCTATAGATTTTAGATTTTGCCAAAATAAAACATGATCATGCCTTTATTTTTAATTATTTAATTAGTCAATAGTCCTATTCACATGTTTATCAACTGATGAAAATTCCATCAAAACGTATGCACGTAACGCATACAAAAGTATGTGCTTATATAAACCATAGATAAGCCAACGCATTTGCATTGGTATCTTTTAGTTCAGTCTTAAAAATGGCAGTGTGAATACTAACTGAACCAGGACGAAAATGTGACTTTCAGAGAACCAAATTACTAGTGTGATCACACCCTTTAAGTATTTTTATTTTATTTTTATTTCTTTTAAAGTTGAGTAAATCATACCATAAAATCATCCTAGCTTAGATTTAGAAAGAATTGATGGTTAAACCAAAATAATAAATGCCACTGATCAGGTTTTACAGGATAATTGGATTTACTGGAAACTGGAATAGTACATGTAAATGGTATTAAAATCTTCCTCACCACAGCTTTCCAATCTCAACACATTTCTGTTGAATTAAAGGGCGAAAAGGTCACACAGCCTAATCATGCAAATGATTTGACAATTGAGGGCTGTGGAAGATGGGAGAGAAAGAAAGAAAATACTAAATATTTGGATCTACTATATACACTTACATTTCCCACTGATGATTTGGGAAAGAACTACACCAAAACCTAGACTGTAAAGGTGTGTATGCCATCAAGTCACAATCAACGAATTCGCAAACAATATGTATAGCACAAAGAGTTCCTGCTTTTATTGTATGACCTTGCAACGGTCTGACAGAATTGCATATAATAAAATGCAATAAAATAATGAATCATCTTAAGTCCACTAGTCTGACACACTAAACCTTCAAAACACATTTGAGGTCACTGTTTATTAAGCCTTTTAGCCTTTTACTTAAGAGCACAATACTTTCGATAAAAGCTGTGAAATATGACAAAAATCTCACATCTAGAAGTAGTTCCATAAAGTGGTTTCATATCCTGAAAATGATATACGACTTATTTCTCACAAAACCCTTAAAACAACACTACTGTACACTTAGGATTTTAAATATAAAACATAGTTATTTAGTAATGTACAAAAGTACAGTAAAGACAATACTGATCTCTAGGAAATGCAATGTAATTTCAACATGAGAATAAATTATTTGAATTATTTTGCTGCATTTTCTACTGAAATTCTCATTAGCGAAATGTACGGCTGCATGATTTGGAGACAAAAAAATTTAATTGTGATTTATCTGATCAAAACTGTGGTTTTAAATGTGATTTAATGCCATTTCATAAAAGATCTACAGTCTTGATGTCGTGGTTTTAACAGCACCAAAAAAAGACCAAGCACAATAAAAGTACGCTACGCTACCGTTTATTCAAAGCCTCTTACATTGTTGCAATTTTTTTCAAATACAGTTGTCAGTTATCATGACAAATAAAAAAAACTACAGTATTTAAATTAAATTAAATTATATATATATATATATATATATATATATATATATATACATATATATACATATACATACACACATACATACACACATACATACATACATACACACATACATACATACACATCTTATTTATAAACTAAAAAAAAAAGAAAAAAAGTTTTTGCTTGTTCAAACTACTTATTTAAAATGAGCTGAAACAACACAATTCTTAAGATTTGGACCAAATTAATACTTTTACCAAAGTTATAAAAAATGTAAGTTTGCTTAATCGATTTTGTCATTTAATTGATTTTGTCATTTCGGTCTTAATGTTATGATGTATTCGTGGCCGTAAAAATCACACATGAGGTGACACGCTGTTTCTGTACTACCGAGAGCCAGCGTGCCCGCCAGTGATGACTACTTTAGTGAACAGAACCTGCATTGGCTGTAAATTACAGGTAATAAAATTTATATAATATTAAATAAATATAATAATAAAAGTTTGTTGCAAACTCAACTCAAAGTGACTTAACTGCCCATTGCGCTCGTCATGGCTGCAAAGTAAAATCAAAAAAGCGTACATTATTTAAATGATCATATCGTATTTCAGAGTTATGATAACGACAAGCAGTTTATATGTTTTTTCTTTCATAGTGAACAAAGTGTTGTGCATGAGAATAAATGTTTTATATAATTAAGACAGAAATTACATTTGAGTGAATTATACCTTATAAATACAGTATGTGACACTTTTAACACCATTTGGAGGTGTCCATGTTGCTGAGCAACGCATTTAAAACAATGTGAAGACTTGTGCGACCACCTTTAAGCGTCCTGACCTTGAAAATATAAATTGGCTAAACTGCAGAAAAGTTTCGTTAAGATCACATGTAGGGTCGAATTGAGATGGCAATCTTTTTTTTCGATTAATTGTGCAGCCCTAATTCAGACACAATATTTAATAGAAAACTATTTTATTGAACTGTTTAAACATTTTTTTTCCAATTGCTGTACCTGAATATGATTCAACCATACCCAACATATTACATTTCATGCATGATTTGTTCCCCTACAAAATCATGCCAATCGATTGATACACTGTTTCCAAATAGGGCTATTCAATTAATCTGGTGAGAAAAAATATATAAAAAAATAAATAAATAAAATTCGCAATATATATATATATATATATATATACATATACTGTATATATTGCAGAAATTGCAGAAATACAAAATATTGCAATGTCCAATTTTTCTCATATCGTGCAGCCCTAACCCTAACGATAAAAAAATAAATAAACACGAATTAAATGATGGTCTATTTAGTCCTTTCTACATCTTTTTGCACAGGGCTTCTTCTTTCAATAGAGGGGACAGTATCTGGGGAGCATCATGGCATTAAATGACATGAAAGCAGATCTCTGTAACTCTCAAGGTCACAGATTTGTGGTAACCTTTGTATTACAGCTAAGACCTCAAGCAACTGAACAGAATCACTGCTATTCTTCAAAACCAAATGGTTTGTGAGAGTGAAAGAAATTATTGTGGTATATAAAATACAGACTTTTTTCTCCAACAAGGTTTTCAGCTGTCTTTTATATGGTTGCACACAGCTTTGATAAACGAAAAGTCATGTTTTAGACACAGGACAGACTCTTTTTCATAACGCCATTGATGTTTGGTGTAATCTTGGTTCATCTCAGGACTAATCTTTATTTTCTCTGACAGCTCGATCTCCCTGCAGCTACAGGGTTATCAATTTCACAGATCATTGATTTCAGCCATACACACTCACTCTCAGCTCATGCCTACTCAAACACTAACTCCATGTTGAGCACAAACTACAATGTGACTCTGACAATGGCCTGTTAGAACCTGTTGTACAGGATAAAGCATGAGACGGACCTCTTGACATCCTATAATTTATACACAGCTCTAAGCTGTTCTGATTTGTGCAAGTCAGAATTATTAGCTATCCTGAATTATTAACCTCCCTGACCATATATTGTCTTCCCCAAATATTTGTTTAACAGAAAGATTATTTTTTTCAACACATTTCTAAACATAAGTTTTAATAACTAATTTCTAATAACTGATTTATTTTATCTTCACTTGATGACAGTACATGATTATACATTTATTATTAAGTGTCCTATTTTTTTAATAAACATGTCAAATGCCGAAACCATGACCCTAAAATTAAACCGAATCTGTATTGTTGCACTCCAACTATTTAACAAGCTAGCATTTGAAATATGGGCACAACAGTAGCAAGACAACTTCTCAATAGAGAACAACATACAGAAGCAGTACCACAATTTTCTTACAAATTTACATACTGGCACCACAGCAGCACTGCAATTTTTCACAAAGGAACTACTAACGGAATTAGCACCACATTTGTTTGTGAAGAAATAATAAAACACCTCACTAGCAGCAACACAACACAAGATGAACCAACTAACCCACTAAACTAACTAACAAACCCACCAAGCGGCCACTCAAATCACCAACTAATCAAATTATGAACATCTACAGTAAGCAACAAACCATCCAACCACTAACTAAGCAAATCATTCCACAAGAGGACAAATAATAAAATCAACAATCCAAAACCAAACAAATCAACAAGCCAACCCACTCGATAAATGACCAAACATAACATACAATACAAGACAACTAACTGGGATTTTAACATGAAAATGGCCATAGCGTCACAATTAATGACCTAAAGTATTGACAGGCACCAAACGATAATGAAAATGCTGTTGAGCATGTTCATGAACTCTGCTGACTGGCCATTATGATCATATGTTCAACAGATATGGCTGTAATTGGCTCTCTAAGGCCCCGTTTACACTAGTGCGTTTTAGTTTTAAAACGGCGTTTTAGCATGAAAACGATCCGCGTCCACACTAGGGTTTCACCCAGCGTTTCTGAACACATCTCTGTACACACTACTCCACCAGAAACGTATATCACGTGACCATTCGCGCACTCTGGGCATGCGCGTTCAAGTATAAACAGGAAGCACGTGTCTCGCTCGGCAATCTATATAGGGCTTTCGCCGCTTGAAACGTGTGCGATTAGCGAGTGCTCGAACAATAGCTTGCCTCTTGCAAATATATGCAGCTGTTGTAGTAAAAAAGGCAGTTTAACTGCACAATGGCGCCTAAACAATAGTGCAAACAACGCTCCCATTTCTGTCCATGTTGTTTACAGTGAAGGCTGTTCTGTGGCGTTATAGTCATGTGATAGGGGCTTGATGAATAAGGGAAGGTTACGCAATGACCCAAAAGCGAATCTCAGTAGCGAATCTCAGCAGCCACGCCTCCGTTTTCAAATGTCTTCGTTTTCCCCCATCCACACTAAGACGGAGCAGCAGCGTTTTAGAATGAAAACGGCCTTTCCAGCGTTTCCAAAACGCTCGGTTTTTGAGGCTCGAAAACTCCGGCGTAGTGTGGACGGATGGCATAACCGGAGCAAAACATATGCGTTTTAAAACAAAATGCATTAGTGTAAACGGGGCCTAAGCACGACTAAAACTCAAGTGCAAACAAAGACACACGGACATTGGAGTGTTTGAAAGCCATGTCTATCAGCTGATCCATCAGTGGATCACTCCCATATCTGCTCATTGACGAATCCACTGCTCCAGTGTCCGTGTCTGTATTCGCACTTGGTGACAAGCACTGAAGAAATGATCTGAGCAAAATGCTAGCAGGTTTTCAAGGGTGCTTTCACACAAGCACTTTAGTCCACACCTGGGTTTGTTGGACGTCAAAGTACGGGACGTTTAGCAAGTGTGAACGATGTCTTCAAAAACTAAGGTGCGCAACCATGAACTGTATCAGAGTCTGCCTGAAAGAGATGGTTTGGAGTACGGTTCGCTCGAACTCAAGTCCAGTTCACTTCTGATATGAATGCAATCGTGCCACATAACGGAATTGCTGCGATAGGAGAAGTATGAATGTTTTCCTTATTTAATAAATGACTTTTGCCTCAGAAGACAAATGCTGACATGCAATGAACACGCGTTGTTTGTAGATGTGAGACGTGGAACACTGCCGTTCTTAACAGTTCTAGAGATAATTAATAATAAAATAACACTAATACTGATACGGTTAAGGCATTTTAGAATGACCAAAACATTTCAGATGTTTTACAATGTGCTCAGCCTGCTGGTTTGTCCATTCACACACATTTTTATCATCACATGATTGCGCACGTCTTGTCTTATAGATATGATCATATGCGTTACTCAGTGCTTAATTTGTGAATTGCGAGGTCAGGGTAACGGATCCAGCATGCTACCAGAGGATGGAGAGGTGTCGCAGATGAAAGCGAAGAACGAATGTGAAGAGGGTTGGGGAGTCGCAGAAGAAAGTGAAAGTGAACAGCGGACGGGGAGAAGGGCGGTTGAGGAGGGGGATCGGTAAAATGAGGTGCCGAATCAGATTTCAGAGGTGCTAGATCCGGATCGTTCCGGCACAAATTAAGCCCTGGTGTAACTATGTTAACATGTTAATACACGTGTTAATCAATTCAGTGGGTGGGAAAACCACGTTCCTACATCACGTTGCGGTCAGCCTCAGTAAGGGATTTGGATCCTATTTTAACATCAGAAAATAAAAAATAAGAGACTTATTGTATTCATATCAACCCAACATGACGATGGACAGACTATACACACAGTTCTGTCCAAATAACTTTAAAAAGATGATTTTCATATTAGGTGCTCTTTAAGAAAACTAGCCGAGCAACCAAAAAATAATAAATAATTAAAAACACTTCAGTGGCACCATCGTTTTCCACAATGAGAACAATTAAAAGTGCAACAACATCAGCACAACTTTCCTAAATGACAGCTAACCAACAAAACAACATTTAAACAACAGTGGCATCACAACTTGACTTTCACACAAAACAACTAAACAACAAAACCCCCCTTCAAGACAAAGTGGCCTAAATGTGCCTAGCATCCTCCTAACCAACTTAAGTTTTATTTATGACTACAATTTTCCACAAGGCTAAAATAAACCAACTAATCAATGTTTCAGAATGGCACTAAAGTAGTGACACCTAACCAAACAACATTACCCAAGAGGGAACTACCTAACTGCAGTTACAATTTACAGTGTGTCAGAAAGGAACACAAGAGTTTGACCTTTCTCTATCTCTGGCACTGACCTGATACAGAGGCTGAGCTTCTGTTTTAGCCAGAACAAACGATGACAAGAGTGAAAAATGATTTGAGACAAGCCCACATGGTCACATACTGTACTGCTGCGTGCCTGTGTGTGGATTTGGCTGATTTGATCACCACAGGAGGTGAATCAACTCTCTTCTGCGGAGCCAAATGCATCTGCTATAGTGCGCACACACATACACAGGAATTCACCCCACACACTTCTGCACCTACATAAAAGCACAGTGGTTTCTGTTTTTCAAGCGCACACAGGAAGTCTGCTAGAAGAACGTTCACTTCCCTCTCCGCCCCCTTTAACCACACACCTCAAAATACTTACATTACTAGATACTTTATAATAAAATACACACTCATTCCCGATAGAAACATATGCAGAAACACACACACACACACACACCCATAACCATGCTCTAGATTCAAAGAGCTGCCCTAAACCCAACAGGATTTTCCAATCAGAGAGAGCGGAGAGATTAATGCTGAAGTCACATACACACACACACAGAGACAGAGACAAGACTACGTGCACACACACACACACACACACAACAAGGGCACGTGCTGCTGCCTCCCTTGCGCAAAACACAAACCACCGGCTTTTTACACCATCAAATATTTAGGCCCTAAAGAGTCTGAATTAAAGCCGCACAGAGCGATCGTTCCAAGAGACCACACACTCGTAACTTTAAAATAACATTAGCGCACGCTTTAATGTCCTATTATGCGTCGCACTGTTTTCATTTCACACACACAAGCTTACAAATGAGTATTATCTTGAAAGTGTGTCTGTGTGTAGAATAGACTGAGGGAACCAAGCCTGGTATCTGGCATTTCATCAGCTGGAGATGATGATGTCATCGGGTCCTGGAAGTCTCTGGGGATTTGGAACTCATTTGAATAAATTCGTGCATGAGCTTTTAAGAGCAGCTGACCTAAAATAGCACTACTATATTCACTCACTCACACACACACACACACACACACACAGGACTTCTTTTAATAACGTGTCAAACTCACAGTCAGTCTCGTAATTACGATATAAAGAGGCCACAGTGGCCTTAAAAACCTTTCTGTTCAAGTTGTGTGGTAAATGTAGCATGAAATGCTTCTTTTATGTCGACACAACACTAAGGAAAGCACCTGCCAATGATAATTATTAAGCAAATTAAACTGTTCTAGCATAAATTTACGAAAAGAAAAAGTACAAACTTGAAGCTAATTAGATTAGTAGAAGCAAGCAGGAAAAGGAAACTGAAACAGTGATAAAACGTAGTGATGGGAAACCTCAGGAAGTAAATGCTCAGAAGGGAAACAACGCACATCTAGGCCACTGAATCATCAGTAGTGCTTTGGGTTTGTTTTCACAAAACACACATTGACAGTATGAATTATGAACATCACTGCAGAGGAACGCTCAAAGTTGTGACTTCAGCTTTTATCTCGGGCTGGAATTAAGTTGGGAATTAAAATTAATGCATTATTTTTCCCATTTTCACACATTCTATTATATCCTGTGTCCCTGAGAGCATTAATCCAAACAGAAATAAACAAACTGTACGAGAATAAATGTCTGTGCGTAATCTTGTGTATATTATTAAAGCATATTTAGAGTGAAATTATGTGTTGTGCGTTTCCTATTTATTTGCTTCAGGGCAAGAAGCGTAATGAGCAGTGACCAGAAATAAAACAAGAAAGCAACATTTTGGATCACAAAATTCATGAACGCATCAGAGTAATAACGCTCTACGGAGTTTTAGTTGCTTTGATGAATTTGTGCATCTATTGGATGCAGCATAAATGGCAAAACATTACATGCCTAAATGCATTGATTGGCATGCGATTGGCTGATTAGAAATTTGCGTTAATGAGCAGTTGGACAGGTGTATATTACCATATACCATTACTAGTGTATTTACACTTCATTTAATAATAATAATAAAAAAGTTAAGTGTCAAAACATACAAATAATGCATTAGACAAAAACTAAAAATTTTAAATAAATATAATAAACACATTTTCATCATCGTTGTTTTATTCTGTTCTGTTTCGTTTCATCAATGTTCTGACTTGTGTTTCTTTATATTTTCATAATGTGATTTTACCATTTATCTCCACATAGAAAAAAGATAATTGTCCAACTTGGTCCATTTTTAAATATATTCCTTCATTTATTAATTGAAATTTTTGACAGATTCCCTAAAACACCCCCTGAGGCCATTATGAAATCTCTTCTGAAAACTTGATCCCCAAAGGTAAAAGTTAAAAAATTTAAATAACCTCCCTTCCTCCTCCAGCAGTCTTTGTCAGGTTCCGTCAGCATTTGCGAAGGTAAGTGGAAGATGTCATTCCCATAAGTCCTTGCTGCTTCTACTAGAGCCCTTTAGGCCCAGCGTGCAACAACAATTATGGTCCTGACCAGACAGAGCTGTCATCTGCTGTTCCTGACTCATCGTTCCCTTGAGAGTGTGTCGCTGTGTGTGTGTGTGTACGTGTTCATGTGTGTGAGGGACCTCGCTGCACTGGGGACATCAGAGCCAAAAAAAGATTCCCAAAAAAAGACAGATGAGACTTCATCGGGCTGGTGTGGCTTAATACAAGTAGGCCAAATGCTTTATTTTGACTAACACATTATTGATTTGTCAATTCTATAACTCATCTCTTATTCAAATCTAAATGTAAAACATATCTGTTAACAGTTTCTGTATTTTGGGATTCACGAGTGTTTTCTGTTTATTTATGGTTCTGGAATGCATTACAGGACCTTGATCTCTGCTCTGTTGACATTTCATGTTGAACATTCACCTCCACCATTTAACAAAGTGACTTTGACATTTAAACATACATACATAGTTTAAAATTATAATATATATATATTATACATTTTTTAGTGATTATAAATGATAATTTATGGACAAATAAGACTGTAAAATAACTGAAAATGTACTGGCAGAATATTACACAGGTTTTTATACTGTAATACATCACCATTATATATATATATATATATATATATATATAAATAAACTTTAAACTATTAAAAATACCAGTTTTTCAAACTTTAAGCTTAAAAGTTGCTTAAAAGAAAGATCAATAAAAATAAATTATGCACAAATAAATGGGGAAATATTAAAAAAGGATATATACATTATTATTATTTTTATTTTATATATTATTTATTTTATATATTAATCCGGCCAACAAGATATTTGTGTTCACTATGAAAACTGCTGCTGTTAGATTTAATCAAATCTGTTAGATTTTTTATATTATTATTATTATTATTATTATATTGCCAACTTTTACACTTCTTAAAGTGAAAGAAGAGAATTTGGTTTGATTTACTCTACTTCTGGTGACTTTTTTTTCCCTTCAACATAGAATATATTTCTACTGGCAATTTCTGAGTCACAGAAAAAAATAAAATGTTGTAAATAATGTTTGGCTTCTTCGCTCAAAAAAAAAAAAAAAAACTTTTTCTGTCTGTCCAAACTACTTATTTAAAAACGAGCTGAACCAAAAAAGCTTAATCGTCATATGTTCAATCCATTTAAATTTGTAAAAACTAACAAGCTCACTTAATTCCTTCATGTTGTCCCAAATTGATTGTGAGGAACCCAGCACTTAATTACAGTGTTGCATAAACTGATTGTTTCACAATGCATCATAAGGACTCCTGAATTCATTTGTTGTTGAACGTCCATCCATCAATCCATCCATCCATGCATATCTTTTGTTTGACTCTCAAAGTGCCAGCAGCCTTTGACTTGCATTTCATAAAATCACCAAGAGCCACAATTTCAGCCTAAAATCTTCACAGTTTCAGTTTAAGATATGAAGCAGTTCTGGTGAAATGAAAGCACAGCCACAGCACCTAGGCCACAATGCACTGTGCATCTATTGTAAACAAAACTCGATGGTAAAGTAACACGTGAGCATGTCCTGTCAGACAGGAAACAAGAATTCATCACCACAGGAAATAAGCATGTTTAGTATTTATTTAGCTTTCTTTCAGATCTTAAGTGAACAGTTTTACACAGATGTCAAAATTCCTCATTTACTCATCCTTTTTGTCCCAACATAAATGACTCTCATTTATTTTATTTATTTATTTACCTTTAATGGTGACATCCAAGCAACACTGCAATTCACAAATTTTAATCCTATGCAAAACAATAATAAAAAAAGCACATTTGTATGGCAGGGAAGCTCATGTTTACATTAGTAACCGCCTCAGAAGACACAACCACGGTCTGCCCACAGTCCATTCACTGAGTGTCTGATGCAAACAGCACATTTAAATGGCAAACACTTTCTTGATCTGGCTAACACTTATCTGGTCGGCAAATCTGATGCAACTTTCTGAAGTCAACATGCACTGGTTTCTTCCACTATTCTGCCTGGAAACTAAGGATAGATGTTTGTTTTGCCTTCATTGTAATGTATCATTTAATCTGAAGGTACTTTTGACAGGTTTTTTTTCGTTACATTTTTTAAAATAAATGTTTTTTTCCCTAAAAATATTAGTTACTATTGAAACAATGAAAAATCAATTTGACAGCTTTACGGTGCATAATTTAAACACTCAAATCTGAGCCCTTTAAGACCCTAACCCTAACTCACAAAATAATCAGAAAGTGCTATTTACAGTGTTTCCGCTATGAAAACACATTGAAAATAAGCAAAGTTGAGAAATGAGAGACATAAATATAACAACAAACAAACAATGGAAAAGTGGTGCAGTGGAATCAACACTATGTTGGATATTTTATGTTTTCATAGAGGTGTCAAGCTAAAAGTTGCTGTTATTGCACTCTTAATACTCTACTACTGGTTTTAGCCAGGGTCACACTGCACATTTCGCCCCATAAACTTCCCTGTGCAACTAATATCCATCTATCCATCCATCCATCTATCTATCTATCTATCTATCTATCTATCTATCCATCCATCCATCCATCCATCCATCCATCCATCTATCCTTTATAAATAAATGAACTTGATAAAAAAAATGTAAAACTTAAAATGTTTGTTATATTAAGATTATATTTATATATGTTAATAAAACATTTTCATTGTACGACACAATTTCTGTCTGCATCTTCGTAATGGCACTTATATAAATTACGTATTACAGTAAATAATAAAATTGTGACAGCACAAAATAAATGAGCATAATATGAAACTATATGAGCAAATCCATGCAAATGTCAACCTTGCCATAAAAAAATTAAGTTGTCATCATAAATAGCAAAACCCTTCTAATTTTTTTTGTATATCCTTGTATTTTACAGTGCTTTACAAATACTCAAAAACGTGTCTGTCAATGTTTTCAAACAATTATATTTGATTTACCAAAGTCCCACAAGTGGAAATTTCACATCCGTCACATCCATAACAGAAAAGAGTCACATCCATAACAAAGCTTTTTCTTCATTAATACAAAAATGTAAATTAAAACCAACCATTTTTGTTCTATAGAGAGCGGACTCTTATCCTTGTATTTATCATTATTTCTTTTGGGTTGTGCCGTTTAATCCACAGAATTTCTACAAAGTATGTTGTATACTGTAAACTCGCAGACTTTTTTTTGTCACATCCATCACGCATGTTTATTTTCCTCATTTAAAGTATAAAAATTGTTTTCAGACTGATATTTTTCTGATCCCATAATTCTGTGTATATTTGTTTTGGAAAATATAAACAGATGTTTCAATATAATGTTAGCGTATACTTATCTGTGCGTTTATGTTTTGAGTTTTAACTGCAAATGTCACATCCATAACGCTGGAATTACTCATATACTTTTTCATTTAGCTGATATAATATTATGTTGTACAGCTCTAAGGCACAGATGTTCTACTGTTTATTTTCCAAATTCAAGATTCTAGGTTAAGTTAACGGACATCATAGCCATTGCCTGACAGTGTATGTTTCTCCAAAGATGAATAAATAGCCTACCTCACATGATACTTTTTTTTTTTTTTTGTAAACAAGAACATGTAAACTAATATTGGCATGATATTCAAATGCAGACTCAAGTGTTTACGTACATACATGTATAATAATAAGGGCTGTCTGCTTTTTTGTTTTCTTGTGAAGTCAGATTAGTTCTCTCTGTTCTGTGGGTAAATGGGTTTATGTATATAAAAAAAAAACAGTATGTAATATAGCTAAAGCATGCTAGGAAATGTTGCTTAAATAATAATAATAATAATAATATTAATAACAACAACAACAACAACAACAACAAAGTCCATGTCAAACTCAGTTTGAAAAAAAAAAAAAAAAAAAAGATAAACCATTAAAATTTGAGCTTAAAATCTTGATTTTTGTTTTAAACGCCCATTCTTTGTAACTAGTTGTCAAGTTTAAGATTACTAGTGTTTTAAAATCTGTCACATGACTCCAGCCTTAAGCAAGATTAAGTTCACATAAATCATATAGTGATTGTGGCAAAGAGATTATGGAAAGATTATGTCAAACATATGCAAATATTTAGTCTTCGTGTTTCCGTTTGAATGTGGTGAAAACTCAATATTACATGTTAAAAATTTACAACCAAAAAAAACAAAAATTACTAATGAAAAAAAAGCTACTGAAAATCTATCATACCAGCAAAGTAATGTTTAAAATGCTTCATCTGTTGCTGGATTACATTTGTTCAATGTCAAATACCACTAGAAACAAGGGCAAGATTATCGCTGTCGAATGTAGTGAGAGAAGAGATTATCAAGCGTCTGGGGCCTGACAAAAAGACAGAATGAAAAACCAGAGCTCAAACAGTCTTCTTTACCAAAATGGGCTAAAGCCCTATTTATGGATTGGAGTTGATGTAGCGATGTCTTTAATGCAGGAGAGAGATGAATGACACGTTAGTTTGAAGAATGTCAGATGTTGAAGAGAGTGAATTCCCCCGACAGAGAGTAAACTGAAAAATGTAAATGAAAAGAGAAAGGCCTCCTTCTGCTGTGCAAAATCATGGGCTCGCACTGAATGGAGGAGAGCATGACACTGGAAGACACGCGGATGAGGCATTATGGGATATGATCGTTGAAGATGGTGAGAGCTGTCAGTGACCTGGTGAGAAAGCCCCAGTAGGAGAGCTGGCCTGGACTACATCACATCCTCATGGGAACATGTGTCTGCTTAATGGAGCTGAACTTTAGCAGGCCTACAGTAATGCAATACAGCAAGACATCCAGAAAGAAAAACGACAAAAGGACGTTCGTGAACACAACATCCTTCCTGTTTTGTTATTTGGTATTTTTAGTGCAAAAGTCAACAGTTGTGTGCTAATTTGCTTAGCAAAATAATTAGATGTCGTATTTTCCAGCATGATGGTTAATGTAAAATTGTGAATAGTTCTATATATTAGTTACATGTTGTTAAACGTATCGAGTTTGATACCATTTGGTACTGAATTAAAAAAAAACGTTAATTTCCCGCTAACATTTGTGCGCCGTTGAGCACATTCTTAAGCACTGCTGATTGGCCATTGTGTTCACATGCTCAGTGACTGTAAATGGTCGTAAAGGTCATTGATTCACCACTCTTTACTGCTGTTCACCAAGAGAAAACAAAAATACATGGACACTGGAAAAGTGTTCGACACTTTCAAAAGTGACACTTTAAAGTCATATCTATCATGTGTTCTGTCTATAAATTGGCATATGATTAGGGCCACACGGAATCTGCGCGCGCAGAATTCCGCAGATTTTTAGCCCATCATTGATGCTGTTTATTTACTGGTTTAAATGTGTGTAAACTTATATTTATTCAGTTTTCAAATTAATTTCAGTAAAAATATTGATAAATATGAAAATATTCATATGATTTTTTTACAATACAGTTTGTAAAGTACTATTTTCTGTCTTTTAGAAGAGATTTTATACGATAGACTTGCTTTGTTTACCAAATAAAGTGGATCTAATTGGATTCGCATTGTAAACATTAAATAAAAGTTAAAAAGGTATTACTTTTTATTTCATACTTAATTTTTTTAGTTATGATATTCCTAAAATCATTCCGCATAAATCCGCAGATTTTCTGCAGAAATAGCACAAAATGTCCGCAGATTCCGTCTGGCCCTGCATATGAGCAATCTGCTGATGGATCGACTGATCTACGCAGCTTTGAAACGCTTCCTGTCCGTATATCTGTGTTTGCGCTCTTTAAACAGTGGTGAAGAGCAATGAACGGATGACCTTCACAGCCAATCAGTCATTTCTGTTTCTTTGTCAAACAGGTTTCTGCAACGCCCCACCCACACTCGTAAACACCAAGCCGACCAATTACAGAGCTGGTGCTACATGTCGTCAAGACATGTAGTTACAGTTTTTCAGAGGTGCGCGTCAGGATCGGCGACAGCCACAGTGAAGGGTATGCGATTGTGCGAAGGCTGTGCCAGACCATCCGTGTGCACTCTTCGCTGAAGTATAAATCAGCCTTAGTTTGCGGAGTTGCAGTCGACAAATTGGTTAGTAACTGGATTAACTTGTGTTGCCATTGCTATATTTGTTGTAATATCGTTGTGCCTGCTGCAGCCATGGTATAGCAACAAAGTTCATTGATTGCTATGCCGTAATGAGAGTATAGTTCCTAGCCATACTGACGTAGAAAATAGCAACCTTTTATTTTCAAGATACTACAAAAGAGTCATGTTATAAAAAAGAAAATGGAAACCTTTGGTCTTTTTTTGAATCATTTTGGATTCAATGATCTATGCTAAGCTAAGCTAAACTCAGCTGAAAGTGCTTCTGGCAGACCTGGATATCAGCTGAATGGATTTAAAAATGGTCAAACTAAACCGTTTAGCTCTAGGGGAGTAGTAATATGAGCCTTTCTTAAAAAAAAAAAAAAAAAAAAAAAAAAAGTGTTCCTTTAAATGCTGCAGCCTTAATTGGTCAATTAGGTGGTGATGTTGATGCTATAGTTGGTCAAATTAATTATTGTTAATTTATGAATAGTAATGTTATTAAATAATAAAATTAAAACATTTCATAGGTCTACACTAATGTGAAACGAGCCAAATCACATTAAATCACCATAAGCTTTAGGCAATATCTCTGCATTTCATCGATACAGGATACTATTGTCTATCGGCACAACCTCAAGGTGGACTTCTGTTAGGCTCACTAATGTTTAGTAGAATTATTAACAATAAAACTGGTCATGGATGCATATTGCTTTTGTGCAAATAAAAAACTAATAGTAAAATAAATAAAACGAGAGAGATCACCCTGATCATGTAACACTGGCAAAACGAACGTGAAGATAAACCCTCCATTGTCTGAAATCTTCAATGATGCTATAAACTGCATGTTAGCGCTGTTCTCTGTGTGGCGGCACATCAGATGGGTGAAACAGAGGGCTTTAGGACGGGGGCGTGGAGACTATTTATAGAACACTACTCATTACCTCACGCTCTCTTCACATCGACAGAGCTGTCTGTCAAACACAGGAAAACAGGGGGCCTGTTCCAAATCTTGCTTGCGTACATGCACGCTCGCTCATCGCATCCTAAATATTTGCATATTTTATTTTTAGACTTTACATGTCAACAGAGGTAGCTGTATTGAAATGTCTATAGTCTACATTTGAATGTGGCTTTGTTGAATGAAATCAGGAAATATTTTATACGCCATTTACACCAGTGTTACATGCTGTTACATGCATGAAGCGCATGGTTAAATAGTGTAAACGAGGCTGTTTAACATTACAGTTGATGATATTATTATTAACAACCACAACAGTTAACATTTACAATCATTGTGTAATATTACTAAAACAAATTCTTATTTAATCTTGTAAACTGAACAATATAGCAATTGTAAAATAAAGAGACAACAGCTGAGACAACAGCTAAATTCTCAATTGCTATAGTGCAGTAGACAGCCTATAGGTGCAAATGTTTGGTACACTAATGTTAGAAAGATATAGATCTATCAATCGTTTATATTGCTGTTGTTCTGTATATTTTCAGAAATCAATAAGCCAACTGATCACGTACCACTGTCAAAATGATGAAACAGATAGGAGTGTTATAGGAACAGTTATAGGAGTGTAAACATGGTAAATATGACATCTATGAACTGTATTGATGCATGTGAACAAATGAGAGCAACATAGACAGAATGTCTTCATTGAATGAGCACACAAAGACGTACTTTCTTTGAAAAAATAAAAATAAAATCAGTTTATTAAATATATAACAGTGTGTGATGACAATGCATCCTGACAACAAAAATGAAACATTCAGTATGACAGGTTCCCAGAAACAAGTGACTGGTCTGTGCTCACAGAAAAAGAAAATGCTGTGCAATGCAACACGAAATCACAAACAATGAGAAGTTATACAGTGGTTTTGTGGAGGAGGATTTTGGACAAATGACATTTTGCCCAGTACAATGCCATGAAAATAGAAGCCAAGTTAACCAGAAACGACATTATTAAAACTTGGAATGGATGGAAGAGTTGTTACATCACATAAGATTAAGACAGTCTGTGGTAAAGTATTTTTGCCACATTTAGAGAAAATTACAATATTACAAATAGGTCTAATTCAAATAAAGTTCTTTTATTTTCTGACAATACTGTATTATCGCACTTGTTCACAAAAGATGAAGCATTAAGGATTACAGAGCGGCTGTACAATGGTTTGATGATCACTATTTAGAAATTAATGTTGTTCCTTTCTGTTAAACAGACATTACATTTTCTGCAAACTTATTAGGCAACACATCGGTTTTCAACAACTACTTACTTGAGTGCCATATTATAAGAATTCTGTTTTCAGATCATTCAAATTACTGGCTAAAGGTCGAATTAGTGCAAATTAACAAAAGAAGAATAAAACCTAAAACTTTTATTATATATAATTTAATAACTACACATATTTTATGGTTATTAGTTCTTGGTTGTGAAAAGCAGAACAGTGTGTTACTTATTTTTGCATGATATTGCATCTGCACAAAATGTTAATAAATATATATGGCAGAAAAAAAATCTGAAAATTGTTGTAATTCTGATATTAACACTGTAGCAAAAACGATAATAAAAACAAAAAACATTAGCATTTTCTGTTCTATGCATCTTGAATTTAAAATGTTGCTACAAATTGCATGCAAATGGTAAATATAGAATAAATACCTTTCACTTCAGTAAATTAATGCAGCTTAGGCATGGGACGATTACCGTTTTCAAGGTATACTGCGGTTTGGAAAAGTCAAGGTTTTCATACCGCCAACATTTTCTGCTATACCGTTCCTAAGGTATGAGTAAGAATTTTTTTATTTACATTTCATTTTTTTGTTTGTTTTTTTAGCTAAAAATGATGAGGACATCATCGTTTTTGAAACAAATGAAGACAGCAGAAGTCAATGATTCACTTGAATTATTTAGCCTGATGTGTTTACTGCCCAAAAAACCTTTAAATGTTTCTCAAAACACAATATTTTGTGTTCAAAGGGGGGAAAAGGTTTTGTTTTTTTAGCCAGACATTTAAAAAGAATATATTTTAGAGCAGTGATCACAATACCGTAATACCGTGAAACCGTGATATTTTTATCCAAAGTTATCATACCGCCAGAATCTTATACCGGCCCATGCCTTGCAGCTTAATAAAATTTCAACACTTTTGTCACGTGTCTTTAAAGTGGTTGACCTGTGGCTCACACGGTCTCCATTTTGGCCTATTGACGGCTGACATTTTTATGTAATCGCCGGTCTGTGCAGCTTTTATTTCCCCAGCACTGTGACCCAAAGGGCCACCTTTCTGTGACTGGGTTGCTATTGTGAACCTGCAAAGGGGCAGCGGTCAATAACAGTAACTGAATCCACCGGAGCAATGCAATTACCCAAAGCACTTGTGACAAGCGCCTATTACCAGTTCATAGAGCTTTCAATACGGTCATTAAAACCAGCACACGTGAGCCTCATCGCCAAGGAAAGTATTCCTAGTGTTATCTTGAGCAGCGTTCTTCTATGAGCCTCGCTGAAGCTGATCACAGCTGAACATTACGACTGATGGCAGAGGTTTAATTTTTAATGCGCTTTCCTACTGGGCCATACACTCTCGAGCCGCCCCGTCTGACTGCCAGCATGGTTACTCCCATCCTGATGCATTTTTCAACAGAGACGTTGAGCTCACATGGAAGAGACTCAGAGAGAAGACAAAAAAAAGAGAAAAGTTCAGAGTCCCAGTAGACAAGGATCGTGGGTAACTGATGGGAGATGAGTAGCTTGTGGCGTAACAGGAGGATTGAGCCACGAAAAGTGACTCATCTCTCACTTCATGCTGATGTCAGACGATAATAAGAGCATGTCAATCCATCTTAATGAACTGGATGCAGTGCAACACAAACATTAATGATAAATGTGTAGCAGGAATATTGACAAGACATTAACCTTGCAGGATGAACAGTGGCTTGAACATACTCTATGGAAGTACAAAATTTGCATGTCGACTTCTCTAAAATGCGCCAAGGGAAAGCTTAAGTGATCATTAGTTTTAAATCAGGGGTTTTTGTGTTAAAGGAACTTTTATGCTGGGTTCACATCAGACACAAAGCATTGATCACATCACTCTCTCTAGATTACTCAGAGGATGTTTTTCAAGTCATATTAATTTTTCAGTGTTTTTTTTACTTCCACTGAAGATGCAATTGAGGCGAGTTGTGTGCAATCAAGGCAAATGTGTCGCCTGCTGGAATTTCACCTCTATTTGACTGGTATGTAATCGATTTATGCACTATGACTTTGGGTGCTTTCACACTTGGTTCAATTGCCTGGTCGAACCAAAGTTCGCTTGTTCCCGCCCTTGCCATCTTCTTTCCTTCTGAACCCCGGTACGCTTGCGTCATCGAGCTGCTGTTGTGTGTACAGCTGTTGCTAGGTGATGGCCAAGGAAGCCAAGGCGCCAAAAATGGAAAGACTTACGCACATCGCGGTTGTTCAGCTTTTACTAAATATTTTGGTTTTGGTAACATACAGAGAGCGTCTACTTGCCGCAAAAATTATTAAAAATGTCAGAACATAACATTGGGCGCCACGATGGCATAATGGGTAGCACATTCACCTCACAGCAAAAAGGTCGCTGGTTCGAGCCTCAGCTGGGTCAGTTGGCATTTCTGTGTGGAGTTTGCATGTTCTCCCCATGGTCGCGTGGGTTTCCTCCAGGTGCTCCGGTTTCCCCCACAGTCCAAAGACATGCAGTACACATGAATTGGGTAAGTAGTGTCCGTAGTGTATGTGTGTGAATGAGTGTGTATGGATGTTTCTCAGAGATGGGTTGCAGCTCGAAGGGCATGCGCTGCATAAAACATACGCTGGATAGGTTGGCGGTTCATTCCGCTGTGGCGACCCCAGATTAATAAAGAGACTAAGCCGAAAAGTTAATGAATGAATCAATGAAAGCAGTTAAATCTTCTGTTTATTTAGTCTGCTATTTTCACCAGGGGACTGTGTGTATTTGGACAGGTTCATGGGTTTCTGTGAAAGTGCTCTTTGACATTCTGACGATATTTACAACATATTACACTGTGCTTCCTTGAGAACATGTGCAAAACATCTGCAGCTTTGCTCAATGGCATTTGCAATTTCAATTGCATAAATTCCTTAGCCCAAACGTAGGGCAATGTAATTTAGCATTGTCAAAAGTCTCGAATTCAATATCAGCCAGTACTGAAATTTTAAAAATGTCTGTTTCTCGCAAACATTTGAGTGCTGCTGAGCACTTTCCTAACACCACTAATTGGCTATTGTGTTCACGTAGTTGAGATTAATTTGTTTGGCCATGAAGGCTTGAAAGCTGCTTAGATCAGTTGATCCATCAGCAGATTGCTCATGTGTCAGCTCATAGACAGACCAACTGATCAACACAACTTTGAAATGCTCCAGTGTTGAACCGATGATCTTCATGGCCAATCACAGTCATTTCTGTTGAGCACTTGAACACAATGGCCAATCAGTGGTGTTCAAAACTCACTCAACAGCACTCAAATGTTGGTGGGAAATGGACGTTTTTCAAATTTCAGTACAATTTGGTCCATAAGTCGACCTAATGTAAATGTTATTCAGCACCTTTACTGAACTAGTAAGCTAAATTTTCAAGATGCTATAAAATCTAGAAACACCCAATCTAATTTAAATGGAAAACAAGAACACATGGGGGTTAAGCAGGTTTCCTGGCATAAAAGTAGCTAGGCAGCAAGACTGGAATTCAAAAATGAAACACCCACCTATGCAACATTAACACTGACCTCTGAACTCCCCTGTGGTCAAAGATCATTAGATGTGGGAAACAAACACAATCTTACCTAGAGTGGAACAAAAAAGTGAGTTTACAAAGCCCAGATTAAAATGCAGCATAGGAATTGATTGGGCACACATAACACAGACAGCTCAGTCCACGAGGCTTAATCAGAAGCACTAATTATAACGAACTGGGTGTTTTCAGGCCACTCTCTTGACTCCCTGTGCTGCCATCAAAGCAGCGATGGAGGGCAAGTCAGTTCAAAAACAGCGTGCACGGACTGTGGTCAGCTCATTTGAAGCTACTACCTCATTAACTCATATTTTAGAGGATTTAAGATTGGCCAAGATGGAGATTTGAATAGGCTGGAATCTAAATAGAGGTTTGGTCACTGAAAACTTGAAGAATAATGAAGGTGGAAAACGATTGTAACTATTTGGCCTTTTTAAACTCATGCATGCCTGGAAAGTGAACCTTCTTTAGATCTACAAAAGAACATTTTACAAGCCCAACTGAAGAGAAAATAGCAAAACGGCATATATAAAACGTGCTTACGTTTTGTGCTTTGAACTATTATGTGTAAGTGTGTGTATATCTTAAGTGGTTTTAAGTTAGCCTTAAAACAAGGCCCTTGTCTAGGACAGATGGCACTGTTCATTGTAGGCTACAAATACACAAAAAAATCCAACCCAAACTCATTCTGAAAACCCATCGCATTTCTGGAAAATGCCAAATACATCTCAGAAGATACGTTTTTTTTTGCAGTTTTTGTTTTCGCGAATCCACCAGAGGCCGCTCTGTACACTTTGAGATCTCAAATTTCTCTTGTGAGTGCCATGCCTGCTTCTGTTCTCGCATAAATCCACCAAAGGCCGATGTCGATTTACTGATTGAATGACTGACCCACCCTCCTCCTTCTCTAAAGCCAACCACTAGTGTTTTCAAAAGCACCGACTGACTCGCCATCCCACTTACCTAAACCCAACCGACAGTGTTTTGAAAAGCAATCCAGAAAAAGAAAAGTTCACTGATTTTTACCATGTTTTCAGATTGGACCACATTCTCACTCTGTTGTTTACTTGATTATTGTATTTTTTGGCTTCTGTTTTTGTCTTACCCGTTTTCTGGAACCGTTTTTCGCTGGACTTCTCTCTGCGTCTCAAGTCCACCGACATACATGGCGAGCTACTGGACAAACTGGTAACAGTGGAAAAGCACGAAAGGGTCGACATCCTGTATCGATCATTTTACAGACAAAATGCAGCCATACATACTTCTGGCTACATAATCCGTGTCTCCGGAAATGTATATAGGGCTACGTTTTCAGAATGAGCTCATGTTGAAGAAATCAACAACCGTTATTGGTCTTCTTTTACTACCAAATGAGATACTACTGCAAAAAGTTTTCGATTTTAATTTTGGCTTTCAACAATTATGAAAAAAAAAACAATCAAGATAAAATAATTGTGTCATATCCCAGTCCCTTTCAGTATGCAATCGTTCCTCTGTAAAGCTGAGTTTAACATGAAAATTAGTAAAAGCATGTACTTTAACTTGACTTTTGCATGGTGCTTCATTTATTGATGTGTATATAATTCATGTTTTTAAAAAGTGAGAAAGAGAACATGCTGTTGTGATCATGAGCATAGTCCCAGAGACAAACAGAGCACAGACACAGCTACTGTAAATTCATCTTAAGGTGAGCGTTTTAATAGTCAAATACATGCAAAAATGTGTCAAAAAGTGGCGCTTCTGTAGAATGAGATTTCCACACAACACAACAAATTCGGGCTGCACGATATCGGAAAAATCTGATGTTGCCATATTTTATTTTTCTGCGATAAATTGTGATATGAATGCAGTTTCACAAAATGAATTGAATAGCACTATTCGATGGCTTTCTTGGGAGTCTAACAGTACTCAAGGTCAGAAATTTACAATCACAATGCAAAAAAAATGCTTTTCTTACTTTGTCTTGTTCCTAGTCCAAATATAAAAAAACTCTTAGGAGATCAAAAAATCATTTTGTTTTCACTATCAGAAAAAGAGCCTAAATTAAGAGTTTCTCCATAAAACAAGCTAAATTATCTGCAAGGAGTAAGTAAAATAATGTTTTCACTTTGAAAAGTAGACACTTGGACTATAAACAAAACATTGAAGAAAAGATTTATTTTTGGCATAAATCATATAAATAGTAATTAAATACAATTCTGCAGCTCCTGGTGAACTATAAAATGTAAACTCAATGTTGCATGTCTTGCAATGTGACTACTGCCAATGCGAAATCTGCGATATTGATGCTAAAACAATATATTGTGCAGCTCTACGACAAATATTTAATAAATAAATAAACCCAATATTTTTGCAGACTGAGCAAAAATCATTGTGCCATGACAAAAAAAAAACAGAGGAAAAAGCAGCCACAGCAGCATTAAAACAGGTTTGTGTTAAAACACACAACACTGACCTACAGTGCACTTCCTGGAATAAAAATATGACTCTCAACACAATTAATTTAGGAATGTCCCAGTTACCAAACATCCAGCAATCAGATAAGAGCATCTATAAAAGATGTGAGACCAATAAACCATGAGTCACATACACATCTGCCCCAGATCACCTTCATCAGCTACCAGCTGGACAATAACTAAACTAACTAAACTAAAGCACAATGGTCTCACAATGTCCACACATACCAGCACATCATCAACTTACAGAACTCTTACTATGGGTATAGCCTTACTGATGGAATCCTGAATTTACTCAAAGAAAGAGATAGCTCAAAGAGCCGCTCTTACACACAACACACAAGATAACAGCAAAGGTACCAAGTCTTGGATATTATTGACCTGTTTGTAAGCGTACAGATTACGTGATAATGATTTACTATAAAATTGATGATAGAATGATCTGTAAAAATGACTAAAATCACTGCAAGTTCAGTAGGTCACAATATCACTGTAAATAAACTGGTTGTGTGCACATATGGTCCTGTAGCCCAGTTCTGGTTGTCATGTAATCACGCATGCTTACATATTAAGCATATATAACTGTATGTGATATGCATGCTATCACAATAATCTTCTTGTAGTTCACACAGAGATGATAATGCTCTCATTTCCAAAAATTCACACTTTGAAATTTGTTTCTACTGCACAAACCTTGCCACATTCTGGTTCCATGTCTTCTGCAATCATTAATTACACAAGCTTGTGTTTACTAACAACACTTTTCATCTGATCATGCTGCTCAAACCATGGACATGTATTAAGGTTTAACCTAAAGCTTACTCAAGACTTACAAAAAATATATATATATTAGCAGTTGCATATAACAAGGGATGTACATCATTTAAAATTCATTCATTCATTTTCTTTTCAGCTTAGTCCCTTTATCATTTAAAATATTTAACATAATCAACTTATATGCCAGCTAATGTTATTTGAGTGAGACTTGAACAGACCTATCCACCTTATTTCCCACATCATAGCATGTATGACCATAAATAATTAGAATTTCTGGTTTAACGCATTAATTGTGTGTATACACTAAGGAAGGCGTGGGGAAAATGTCGCCTGCAGTAAGTCAGTCTGGCCAGTAGGAACAAACTACAAACCAGAGATGGGTAAAATGTGATTACGGTGAACTATGCACATATAAAGCAACGTTTTGACAAAATATCACAGGCCAGCATGAATGAAGAACAAAGATTTAAACAGTGAAAATGTAGTTTGCTTTCTAAAATAATTGTGTAATGTTTGCCCATTCATTAAGTTATTGGGAGAAGAAGGTTATATTCAATAAATCAATCTGACTCTAAATCAGGCATTTACTTCAACCTTCTTTTGATGGATTTCATCATAACATAAGACGGAGAAGACAAAAGGTCAATTTTTAAATGTCTTTAGGCTGACTAGAACGAACAGCAACGTTGTTATTTATTGTACATTTTGCTGCATCATAATGCAAGCGTGAGCACATTTACACTGTAGTTCTATTCAAATGCATTCATAAGCTCTGGTTCACTGCCACAAAGAGTAACTTTCAGTCACAACAAAACTGACCAGTGGCCACACTATAGAGCCTTGTTGTATTAATTTACTTCGGTGTTATTATTTTTTGACTTTCATAGTGGCTTGAGTTTAATAAATCACCAAGGAACATGGCGTCAGCTACAAATCTCCATTAATGTTGGACAACATTAGAAAAGAAGTTATCTACATCCAGGATGACCTGATGGCAAGATGAACAGCTGCCATGATAACCGGAATATGAAACTGAAAAAGTATGAAAGAAAGGGTTCTCCATTTAGGAAGTCAGTAAGTTGTTGATTTAACCACTTGTGAAATTAAGATGATTATTTAAGATTCCAATCAAAAAGTGATTCGCCTGGACACTGAATTGTTTACAATGCAACTTGCTTTAAACCTAAATTTCATTCACAACAAAACTAGTCACAATTGAGGTACAGTTGGTTTTATATTCACACATTTGTTCAGTGACAGCTTGTGACATGCTCCCCATTTTGTTTATCTTGTACTTTGAATATTCGGTATATGAAATAGCATGCAATAATTACTTCAAAACAAAAAAAGCACTATTTATTTGACTGTGAACGCTGTTGTGCTCATATTCATTGATTGCACTATTTAGAATTTGCAAAGAACACTTTTCAGAAATTATGTTATTAGGATAAACGTCCGAGTGTGTGAGTATAAAACTAACTTTACCTCAATCCCTGTTGTACTCATTTACTCTTGCTTAGGTGTTTTTTCACTCTCATGGTGCCTTGAGTTTAATAAATCACCAAGGAACATGGCGTCAGCTACAAATCTCCTTTAATGTTCAACAACATTAGAAAAGAAGTTATCTACATCCTGCATGATCTGATGGCAAGATGAACAGCTGCCATTATAACTGGAATATAAAACTGGAAACTGAAGGGTTCTCCATTTAAGTCAGCAAGTTGTTGATGTAACCGCTTTTACGATTAAGCCCAATTCAAGATGATTATTTAAGAAGATTCCACTCAAAAAGCGATTCGTTCAGACACTGAATTGTTTACATTGCAACTTGCTTTAAAAAACAACCTTCATTCACAACAAAACTAGTCACAATTGAGGTAAAGTTGGTTTTATATTCACACTTTTGTTCAGTGACAACTTGTGACATGCATTTTGTTTATCATTGAATATTCGGCACATGAAGTAACATCCAAGTATGACTTAAAAACAAAATGAGCACTATTTATTTGACTATGATTGTTGTTGTACTCGTATTCATTGGCTGCAAATTATGATCTCACTATTTACAATTTGCAAAGAATACTTATCTGAAATTAAATTATTAGGGTGAAATGTAAAGATGTGCGAAATCCAGCTTTACCTCAATCCCTGTTGTATTCATTTACTTTTGATAAGGTGCTTTTATTTTTGACTCTCATAGTGCCTTGAATTTAATAAATCACCAAGAAACATGGCATCAGCTACAAATCACCTTTAATGTTCATCTACATTAAAAGAAGTTATCTACATCCTGCATGACCTGATGGCAAGATGAACAGCTGCCATTATAA
Organism: Danio albolineatus; assembly: GCA_903798035.1. NCBI lineage: Eukaryota > Metazoa > Chordata > Actinopteri > Cypriniformes > Danionidae > Danio > Danio albolineatus. The sequence continues at coordinate 131,309 of CAIGQQ010031495.1, forward strand.
CCGGAATACGAAACTGAAAACTTGTGAAAGAAATGGTTCTCCATTTAAGAAGTCAGTGAGCTGTTGACAAGTCCTATTCGAGATGAATCTTTGAAAAGATTCGATTCAAAAAAGCAATTCGTCCGGACACCACTGTTCATTTACAATGCAACCTGCTTTAAACAATCCACCACGGGCACAATTCAATTTACCTATCAATGTTATTAGCATATCGTTTAATAACAAGACACAACAATTGAAGATAACAATACATACTACACCAGCTGACATCACTGATTTATTTCATTAATAGCAAAAACAACAACAACAACCAGTTCACGCACAACACCGAAAGCGTCAACATTGGAAGGAAAAAAAAAGGTACCTTCAATCTCACGGTGAGCGGTTTTCTCTCTTGCGCTCTTCATCATAAGCATAAACTTGATGATGGTTTCAGTCCGACAGAATAAACGCTGCATGGGAGACGAGCAGCTTAAAATAGCGATTGGAGTAACGGAGGCTAAAGACGAGGGGAAAGAGGCACGGACACCCATAAACGGCTCTGACATAAGCCCTCACTTCAGCGAAATATGTCTAACTAACCGCGCTTTACGTTACCAAAGCGCGTCTTTACGCAGCTACTTGCATTGTAAACGAATCGCGCATTTTACGCGGTCGTTCATCTGATAAGTCAACGTGCATTAGAATGAAACGACTATTAACGCACTAAGGATTCGCGATGAGTAGAGGAAGTGAAAGTATGGGTGGTAGATTAGTGAGAACAGTTAGGTTAGCGAATTGACTAGCTTTCCAAAGCGCCAGCAGGTGTTGGTTATAATGATAAAAGTCCCTCATGACATTAGTATCTCCGCGTTCAATACCTCTGGGTTGTATTTAGTTACTTTTTGCATGACTTTGAGATTGATGTGCATGATGGGTACATGTCACGCAGAACATTTGACAGTTTTAACCACGAGACCCATATGGCAATGCAGTAAATGATAGCTACTGACCTCTTTTCTGAAGGGTGACTGAGAGCTCGCAATTCACCGTCCTAAAAACCTTTATTCCAGTCGGAGATGAAGTATTTTAAATGCTTTGATGGCCCATGATCGTCTGTCTGTCGGACTTCCTGAATGAACAGCCGCGTGCGCATAAACTGAAGTTCAGTTACTCACTATTCACACACACGGAAATAAAGTGCATGACATCTCAACTCGGTATGCAAAGCAACTTGTTATCCTCTTTTTCCAGAGCAAAACAATCATATATGGGTAAATATATGAAGACACAACGCGGATAAAACAACAAGATTGTAATACATTTTCAGGATAGATGTTAACTTAAACTGTTGTCTTTTTGAATAATTATCTTTTTTCAATGCTGAAATTTTACATTTGCGTCCAGTTTTACAATAATCTGCACTCGTTTGCATTATTTGCTACATTTTCATGAGAAAAATGTAAATTTCAGAATTATTAACCCCCATTTGATTTTATTTTCTTTTTAAAAAATATTTCCCAAATTATGTTTAACAGAGTAAGGAAATTTTCACAGTATGTCTGATATTTTTTTCTTCTGGAGAAAGTCTTATTTGTTTTATTTTGTCTAGAATAAAAGCGTTTTTTAAATTTTTTAAGAACCATTTTAAGGTCAAAATTATTAGCCCCTTTAAGCTATTTTTGTTTTCGAGTGTCTACAGAACAAACCATGGTTATAACGTTCCTAATTACCCTAACCTGCCTAGTTAACCTAATTAACCTAGTTAAGCCTTTAAATATTACTTTAAGCTGTATAGAAGTGTCTTTAAAAATATCTAGTAAAATATTATTCACTGTCATTATGTCAAAGATAAAATAAATCAGTGATTAGAAATGAGTTATTAAAACTATTATGTTTAGAATTGTGTTGAGAAAATCTGCTCTCAGTTAAACAAAAATAAAATATATAAAAATTAACAGGGGGCTAATAATTCTGACTTCAACTGTGTATTGGAATGTGTGTGTGTTGTGTAGCCTATACAGGCTTAGATACTGTGTTGGCAGTTCCACTGCTCATCTAACTTCACTGCATATTACAAAAACATGTCTCAAAGATTATTGATAAAACAATTGATATGAATTGAGTCATTAATTAATTTTCCTTTAGCTTAGATCCTTTATTCATCAGGGGTTGCCACAGTGGAATGAACGGCAAACTTATCCAGCTTATGTTTTACACAGCAGATGCCCTTCCAGCTGCAACCTAGTAAAGGGAAACATTCATACACTTATTCACACACATTACAGCCAATTTAGTTTATTCAATCCATCTATTGAATATCCACACAGAAATGACAACTGGCCCAGCCAAGACTCGAACAAGCCACCTTCTTGCTGTGAGGCGACAGTGCTTACCACTGAGCCATCGTATCGCCCTTGACAAAGTCAAAACTGCCAAATTAAATTAAAACCCTTAATATAAAACTTAGCAAAGAATACTTTTGAGCAATTCCAGTGTTAGGGATGTGACATTTGCAGTAAAAACTCAAAACATAAACACACAGAAAAGGTATATGTTAACACTATATTGAAGCATCCGTTTATTTTTTCCAAAACAAATATACACAGAATTATGGCATAAGAAAAATATCAATCTGAAAACAATTTTTATACTTTAAATGAGGAAAATAAATGTGTGTTATGGATGTGAGGAAAAAATTTCTGTTAGTTTGCAGCATACAACATACTTTGTAAAAAAATTCTGTGAATTAAACTGCACAACCCAAAAGAAATAATGCTAAAGGATAAGAGTCGGCTCTCTATAGAACAAACATGATTGTTTTTATTTTATTTTACTTTTTTGCCTTTATGGGGAAAAAGCTTCGTTATGGATGTGACACTTTTCTGTTATGAATGTGACAGATGTGAAATTGCCACTTGTGTGACTTTGGTAAATGAAACATAAATGTTTGAAAACACTGACCAAGGCATTTGAGTATTTCTACAATATATAAAATACAAGAACACACAAAAAGAATTAAAAGGGTTTCGCTATTTTGGTGACAACTTAATAATTTTTATGGCAAGGTTTACATTTGCATGGAATTGCTCTTTTGTGAAATTACATTAAGGAGAGTCATAATGTGTGAACATAAAACCAGCTTTATCTCGGTGTGTATAAGTCTGTGTAGAGTATTAGAGTATTACAGAGGTCAAATTACCATCTAATATAATAATCATGAATTTCTATCTTTACAGTCAACAAGCTTAAAACTATCAGATCACAAAACAATATAAACATGAGCCTTAAAACCAAAAACAATGGTTGTTCTCCATTTAGTCAAGCTGTTTAAACAAACACGTGTATCATTTGAGCAGTAGTAGTAAATATTCTACTTCGTGAAGTCTAAAGGTTCAGCAAGGGAAAATCAATCGAGCGCAGAGGAAATCTATGGAGACGCAAATAGTGACACCAGATACGATAAAGACGCTTTTAACAGACGACGCAGTGTAACACAAATAAAACATGCCCTGAAAGACAAAACAGACGGTCTAGCAAAGCCATAATAAACGTGTATGCCAATAAAAAACGACCTTACCCAGTCAGCAAAGCTTTATCTTTAATCCAGGTCCAACTCCATAGAAGTCCAGTTATAAGCAAATGTCTTCTTCAGACGAATGAACGCTCTCCTCACCGGGGAACAGTACAAACAAATCCACCTTATTTCTCCTGTAGCCCTTGTAAGGTGGAATGTTGCGGGAAATAAACTTCCAAACTCATTGCAATTGGCGTCTTAGTGCTCCTACACCTGAAAATGCATCAACTTGTTTATTTTCGACAGACGTCATGACTATCTCTACCGTCGGTGTGATGATAAATCGCCCAAGCAGTTCATTTTATGGTATCCAGCGTAGATGTTGTAATAAACCCCGCGCGACTGACAAAGAGCTGACAAGCATCTGACGCTTTTAAAAACCCATCGTACCTGCTACAAGGTAACAGCGCTGATAAACGATCTCGCGAGTCAAACCGCTTTTAAACTCAACGCCGCCATCTGCCGGTTGAACGAGGAGCAACTCATCTAGACACAATAGAAATGACATAGTAGCTATCAGAAAAGGGTATAATGGGATTATAATGTAGTGAAATTATAATTAGATCGATGATTTTACGTAAATCACGGTGAATATAATATATTAATCAATTTATGTGTAGTTTGAACAAGCAGAGGCTGGATCGGTTTTCTTGCTGAATCATCAAACCACTTTGTTTAAATCAAACACCTGTTATTAGTTAAATATGTAAATCGATAACAAATCCCAAAATAGTTGTTGCTGTTAGCTATTATGTTTTAATTTTAGACATAATTGTTGTTGTTTTGTTATAGTACCATCGATGTAAAAAAACTAGTTCATTGTTGTAATTGGTAAAATGTGCAATTAATTATTATTATTTTATACAATTCTCTATATAATATACTGTATTTTTATTGTATTATCACTATTCGTAAAATAGTAGTAGCAGCAGCTGCTGCAGTAGTAGTAGATTACGCAATACAATTGAGAGATGCTGTCTGAATACAAATTTCTAAACATTACTTATACATAATATATATATTTTTTCCCCAAATGATTTTGAATGCAATTCCCTTACAGTTT
>CAIGQQ010031495.1:150927-166775 GCA_903798035.1 Danio albolineatus
CCCCGTCCTCTCCAGAGCACCTCCCGTCCACTCCAGTTGACACCCCATCTCAGCGATATGAGGCACGGATAGAGGAGGGCAAACTCTACTATGATAAGAGATGGTAAGCTTCTCTCTTCTACTGGGCTTTTTACTATATAATAATATTTTTAAAGGGTAGTAGTGTTATAACCTCTACCATCTGAATGCATAAAAAAAATGCATACGGTCACTTATTAATACTTCTGCTGACCACAAGATGGAGCAATCACCCTTCTGATTTTCACTTCCATGATATTACTACATTTTACGTTAGCCAGAGTGTCTCTGTCTGTCTGTCTGTCTATCTATTATATTTAATCATAAATATATACAAGTGAAGACAAATTAAAAGCCTCCTGTGAAGCCTCCTTTTTTAAAATATATTTTAAATATTTCCGAAGAGCTAGTTATTTGTGATATGTGAATTTTTTTCAGCACTTTATTAAACATAATATTTTGAATAACAAATTTATTTTGTTTCTGGTATGATGACAGTTCATATTATGTATTCTAGTTAATTTGGAAGATGCTAGTATTCAGATAAAGTGCAATTTAAAGGTTTAACAAGGTTAATTAGGTTAACTAGGCAAGTAAAACAAAAAAACTTTGATTTGTAGCCAATCCAAAAAAAAAAAACACTATATAATAACCACTGAATAATAATATTTAATTGAATTTTTGCGGGGAATTGAGAAAATTGTATACATTTTTTTATTCCATAAAACTAAAAGAAATAATATGTTCTCCAGAAGATTTGATAGGGAATAATGTGAAACAGTTTCTTGCTCCTTAAAGCATCATTTTGGAAATTTGATTGAAGGGCTAGTAATTTAGTTTTCAGCTCAATACTATAGAATATTGTTTTATTCCCAACTTGTATTCTAAATTAGTTTTTTTGAATTGTGAAACATTAAAATAGCATGGCATGTAGATATAAATTCTATTTAATGTTTATTTATTTAATTCTGTTAGAAAAGATTGTAGAATTCAGATTTTTATAGTTTGGACTGTAGGGATGGTGTTGTCTTTAATATCTCAGAAAGCACTTTTAGCTGTTATTTCATGTTCTTAAAGCTATATATACAGTGGAAGTCAAAAGTATTATCTCTTCTTTGAATTTTTACCAAATATTTTCTAAATGATGTTTAACAGAGCAAGGTATTTTTCACAGTATTTTCTATAGTATTTTTTCTTCTGGAGAAAATCTTGTTTGTTTTATTTCGGCTAGAAGGAAAGCATTTAAGGTCAGTATTATTAGCCCCTTTAAGCATTTTTTTATTGTCTACAGAACAAACCATCATTATACAGTGATTTGCCTAATTACTCCAACTTACCTAATTAAGCCTTTAAATTGCACTTTAAGCTGAATACTACTGTTTTAAAATAGCTAGTAAAATATTATGTACTGTCATCATGGCAGAGGTAAAATAAATCAGTTATTAAAAATTAGTTATTAAAACAATCATGTTCCCAGAGATGGGTTGTGGCTGGAAGGGCATCCGCTGCGTAAAACAAATGCTGGATAAGTTGGCGGTTCATTCCGCTGTGGCGACCCCGGATTAATAAAGGGACTAAGCCGAAAAGAAAATGAATGAATGAAAACAATCATGTTTAGAAATGTGTTGAAAAATTCTTCTTTCCATTAAACAAAACTTGGGGAAAAATATACACGGGGCTAATAATAATGGAGGGCTAATAATTCTTACTTCAACTGTATATATATTAATATAAGAATATGCATGTGATTTATTTAACAAGGTGACATCTGTGGCAGTATTCAGGTCGCACTTTACTGACATGGTATTTACTGTTGTCTGTTTAGTGATATTTAATAATGTAAACACCACATGCTTTACGATCAACATATTATGACATGCAATCCTCTGAACAGACTACAGTTTATAAATCTCAGATTCGTCGTGTCGAATAATAAAGAAGGAAGCTTGCAGTTTAGGACGAGGTCTGGAGATTGCTTTGACTTCTGCGTTTGTGACATTAAACGTCATGAATGCCTCTGGATTTTTATGAGCGTGTCAGCATGCATTCATCCAGTTGTGCCCTTTAGACAGTGGGCTGCCGTAGCTTTCAGCGCTGCAATCCAACCGGAATATTTGTGCGAGGAGATGAGCGAGTGAGCAAGCGGAGGAGGAGGAGGAGGAGGAAATGTGGTCCAGGTTGATACCGCAGGCATTAAATGTATAATGTTACATGTATATTAAATGCAGTTTTATTCAGCTGTTTGAATAACGAGTGGCGAGGTTGAGTTTTGCCTCTATCTGAACTTCACCAGAGGATGTTTGCGCGAGAAGGTGGAAGCCGCAGGCTGCTTTTGCTCTCTCTGCTCGCTGTTTTTAAGAGATGACAAGCTCTCGCTCTCTAATTAGTGCTGTTTGCAACCGTTTCTGTTACCACTACAGAATATGTATACGTATATTGATATATTTGATTTGATTTCTTAATGTTATTTTGTTGTGTGTTGAATGTGATTTAACATAGAGTGAAATAAGGAAATCATGATTCATGACTTTTAAAGGCATAGTTCACCCCCAAAAAAGTAATTTACGCACTATTTGCTCTCCCTCAAGTGGTTCTAAACTTTTATGAGTTTCTTTCCTCGGTTGAACACTAGAGAAGATATTTCAAAGAAAGCTGAAAGCTGTAACCATTGATTTTCATTAGGAGAACAAATACCATGGAAGTCAATGGTTACAGGTTTTCTGCTTTCTTCAAAATATCTTCCTTTGCTTTTAAAAGACGAAAGACACTCAGCCAGGTTTTGAACAAGTGAAAGGTGAGTAAATGATGACAGAATTTTCGTTTTTGGGAAGAACTATACCTTTAAAGGCTTACTTTACCTCAACATGAAAACTCTGCTATTATTTATTCATCCACACGTTGTTCTGTAAAACATTTGGGTATCATTTTATCATAAAGGGGGTGGTTATTAAGACTTTATAACCAAGACTTTTATTAAGAACTAATTTAGACACGGCATTTGAAATACTCTTAATTATCTGTTGTTCTTGTAAAGAAAACTTTAAAATAATTTTTTTTAGAAAAACACTATGAAATGAAAACTATTTGACAGCATATTGACAGCTAATGACATTAAAACAGCAAATTCAATTTGTACTGTTGTAGCTGAGATCAATTAGTAATGACGCTGTTTTAAAATGATCTAATAAGATATTAAGAATTTTGCTAAGAAATTTGAATTCAATTTTAGTTTGCTCCTCCAAAAAAAAAAAATAAATAAATAAAAAGATTATATGATTATAAAGGTAAAGGTCATGATTATAAAGGTATCTTATGAGCGCCTTCTTTAAGTAAAGTGTTACTAAAATTTGTTCAACTTCTGAATACAATTTCTGATCTCACTGGCCAAAACAAAATTATGTGAAACACCAAAGATTGTAAATAGTATGATAATGTATATTCTTATTCATCCTTTGTTATTAATCCAATCAGAATTTAGTTGTTTTTTATATCAGTTTATAATTTCTTTATTAAACTCTTTAATAATAAACATTAATTGAAGTTGCTGTTTAGTGTTATTCACAAACAGTTGACACTTTCAAGATGGTTCCTTTTAAGTGAAATCAAAAACATGATTCCTAACAGGTAGCCTGGTCAGCAAACATACAGCACCAATCCAATTCCCAAACAAATGGCTCTTATAAGGTTTATAGCTTTTAAATGAATCATAAACAAGGTTTTTACAAGCAGTAATATTGTCAGTCAGAAATAATCAAATTAGCATAGAATCATAGCAATTGCATTGGAAAATTTCTGCTATGACCACAATGGAATTAATTAAGGCAGTATAATTTATTAAATATATTGAAAAAATCATTCATTGAGTTTACAAAAAATGTGGGCTGAATTACAACAAACATATTAAATTGATCATTACTAAATTAAATTTGTTTGTTGAAATTCATTCCATATAAATTGTTTGCAATCACTTACCTTTAAAAAAAAATCTTTAAAGAATCTGTGACTTATTTATATAATATCTGTACTCTAATTGTCTAGTGTGTGTGGAAAAACAAAATTCCACCTCTACATTTAGAAGCTGCCATTACTCATTTATGCAGAAATGTTATTTTATTGTATTTTTAGTGCACTTCTAATTGTGTACCAGACTCATGCAGTGAACTAAATTCAGTTCAGAACTTCACGAGGGTGAGAAAATGACGACAGAATTTTCATTTCTGTGAAATCATTTAAGCCTAAATATTGCTTTTTTTCTCCAAAGCGATGCGAAGAGAGAAAACTGCGTACAGTAAGTGGTTGCAAACAATTTAAATGAGCTGAATTTAAACAAACACATTATTAAGATGGTCATTCCTAAATTTAATGATTAAATTTTGCCCATATAAATTGTTTGCCACAACTCACCTTAATTTTTTTTTTTTAGTAAATCCAATGAATATTTTTTCAGTGTAACAAAAACTGAAAATGTGACTTATTTATGTAATATCTGCACTCTAATTGTCTCATGTGCAGAAAAAAAGGTCACACTTTATTTTGATGGTCCGTTTGTTGAATTTAAGTTACATTGCAACTAATTCTCATTAGATTATAAGTAGACTGTTAGGGTGGGGTTAGGGGTTAGGGTTTGTGTAAGTTGACATGTACTTGCAAAATTTCTTATAGTCAGTTAAATGTCTGTTGAATGTCAGTATCAACAGATATTAAGCAGAGTCTACTGATACTCAAATGGACCATCAAAATAAAGTGTTACAGAAATAAAAACTCTACATTTAGAAACCGCCATTAACCATTTTGGCAGAAATGTTATTTTATTGTATTTTTAGTGCACTTCTAATTATATATCAGATTTATACAGTGAACTAAATTCAGTGCAGAACTTCACGAGAGTGAGAAAATAAGGACAGAATTTTCATTTCAAGTCATTTAAGCCTACAATATTACTTTTTTCACTGAAGCGATGTGGTGAGACAAGCTCTTGTACAGTAAATGGTTGCAAACTATATGAGCTGAAGTTAACCACTTACCTTAAAATAATTAAGTAAATCTAATGAATATTTTTTTTCAGTGTAACAAAAACTGAAAATGTAACTTAATTATATAATATCTACACTCTTTTGATTCACTCATAAGATTCATACAGTGTACTAAATTCAGTGCAGAACTTCACGAGAGTGAGAAAATGAGGACAGAATTATTATTTCTTTAAAGTCATTTGAGCTTACAATATCGTTTTTCCACCGAAGCCAGGTGAGGAGACAAGCTCCTGTACAGTAAATGGTTGCAAACTATTTATATAAGCTGAATTTAACCACTTACCGTAAAATAATTAAGTAAATCCAATGAATAATTTTGTTCAATGTAACAAAAACTATGAAAATGTGACTTATTTTATATAATATCTGTTATCTAATATCTATTTTATATAATGTCTGCGGAAAATCTAAATGTCCAGCTCTACATTTAGAAGCTGCCATTACTCACTTTGGCAGAAATGTTATTTTATTGTATTTTTATTGCACATACTCTTCTAGATTCATACAGTGAACTAAATTCAGTGCAGAACTTGACAAGGGTGAGAAAATGACGACAGAATTTTCATTTCCGTGAAATCCTTTAAGCCTAAATATTGCTTTTCCCACTGAAGCGACGTGAGGGAGATAAGCTCACGTACAGTACCTGACTGAGTGCGTGCCTCAATGTAGGGAATTTACTGTAATGGTGATCTTAAGTGACCGATGCCGTTATTGTTTCAGGTACCATAAAAGTCAAGCAATCTATCTGGAGTCCAAGGAGAACACCAAGATCAGCTGTGTCATCAGCTCTGTGGGGACCAATGAGGTTTGTGTCCGATTCTCTCCTCTGATTGGCTCTAAACAAATGACTGCGCTCTTCAAACTAATGACCTGCTCAGAGGGGGGAATAAACAGCAGGTTATTGAGATCGGCTCAAGTGCATCAGCTTTTTTGGAGGGCCAGAAGAGGAAAATTCTCATTTAGTCCGCTCTCATTTATTGTAATCTGCATGCATATCAAATCGTACAAGGATGTCTTTCCGATGGCTTTTGTCTCATTTGCATCCTTTTAACGCCAGCATCAATAGCGCACCGCATAGATCTGGACTTTTACTTGCTGAGCTGGTGGGTTTCGAGTACAAATCACTGTTTAGGATTCATTTGGAGGTTGGTGGAGGAGAAATACTCAAGCGCCTTTGTCTTGGATTTTGATGTTCTTGCAGATCTGGGTGAGGAGACGATTGATGAGGAATCATTTAGGACATTGTAGGAAAGAAACGCTCAAAAAATGACGTTTGTTCGAACTACTTATTTAAAATGAGCTGAAATGACACAATTCTTGAGGTTATTTTTGCGACGACTTAATTGTTTTATGTTCAATCTACTTAAATTTGTAAAAATCAATAAGTTAACTTTCTTTCATGTTGTTCCAAAACAAATCGTAGTGGGGAACCCAGAATTTTTTAGTGTAGCTTAAATCTGAAATCATTGACTTTTATAGTATTTGTTTTTCCTACGGTGAAATCAGTGGTTACAGGTTTTTTTGTGGTTTCTTCAAAATGTCTTCCTTTGTGTTCAGATTATTCAGATAGCTTTTAAACAAGTGAAGGGTGAGTGAATGATGACAGAATGTTCAGTTTTGGGTGATCTATACCTTTAAAGGCTGTTTACCCCAAAATGGACAACTGCTATCATTTATTTTTCCTCATGTTGTTCTATAAAACTTTTGGGTAATACTTTACTTGAAGGGGCTGTTTATCTGACTTGCTGTTAAAAATTGAATATTGACGTTGGCGCCAGTGGTGCAGTAGTTAGTGCGTCAACACATGCACTCCGGTGCTCACGGCGACCCGAGTTCGGTTCTGCCTCGCGGTCCTATGCCGATCCTTCCCCTCTCTCTGCCCCCCAAAGTGTCAATTGTCTCTACTGTCCTGTTAAAGGTGAAAACCCCGAAAAAATTATTATAAAAAAAAAAAATTAATATTGATACTTCATGATATTATAATGCCAAATTCATTTTTTACCACTATAGTGTAAATCAAGAAAAATGTATAGGGAAATAATCGTCACTGTTATAATATTATCTGACAGAGTATTAACACCTTTAATGAGAATGTTTAAAGGAACAGTTCACCTAGAATTGAAAATGAATGCAGCCGGTATTGATACTAACTAAAAAAAAAAGATCATATCGTTTTAAATATTCCTATATATCAGTACTTATCGAAATATTGATATTTTGGACAACAATACATATACAGTGGGAGAAATAACTATTAAACACTCAGAAAACATATGGTGCTGTTGAAATTTTCACTAGATGTTCATAACAACCACAGAAATCCACGCAAAGAAAATAAAACGAAATAGTTTACAAATTAAGTTATACGTAGGGCCAGACGGAATCTGTGGACATTATTTGCTATTTCTGTGGAGTATTTTGTTAAAAATCTGCGGATTTATGCGGAATGATTTTGGGAGTATCAAAACTATAAATTTAATATATGAAATAAAAAGTAATACCTTTTTAACTTTTATTCAATGTTTACAATGCTAATTTAATTAGATCCGTTTTATAATAATATAAAAATGAATAAAAATATAATAATATTTATATAATAAAGCAAGCCTCTCATAAAATATCTACTAAAACACCGAAAATAGTACTTTACAAACTGTATTGTAAATAAATCACATGAATATTTTTATATAAGTCAATATCATTACTGAAATTAATTTGAAAACTGATTAAATATACATTTACACACATTTACTCGAGTAAATAAACAGAATCAATGATGGGCTAAAAATCTGCGGAATTCTAAAGTATTGAACACATGAAGAAAGGGAGCTGTAGGAAGGCAGTGAAAGCCCAGACAGCAGCTGGAATCTCTCAGTTGTTCTTCCGCAAACTTCTGCCCTTCATCATTGTAAATTAATATTAGCTGCTTCAGTCCAACATCTACATTACCAGGATGATGAAGATGAAACCAGGGTGGACATTTCAGCAAGACAGTGATCCAAAAAAACAGCCAAGGAGTTTCTCGGATACTTTTGGAGAAAGAAAATCAAGCTCTATGATGGCCCAGTCAATCACCTGACTTAAATACAATATAATATACAAATTAAAGATCAAATTTGATCAACGAGATCCACAGAACCATCAAGATTTTTACACTTCGTTGAAAATACAATGCATGTGACTTCATTCTCCATACGAGAGGCGTTTTTAAGCTGCCATCATCAAAAAAGCCTTTTATGTAAAGTATTAAGTTCATTTCAGTAATTCAGTACTTTCTCTTTGTGTCATTCCGTTGTTATTATACATTATTATATTTTTGTATTGTTTGCGTTTTTTACCAAAATCTGGTTCATGTCAACAGCCTCTTTAGAAATATTATTCCCAGGAAAAAGGATGACGTGAATACTTATTTCCCCCACTGTACATATACAGTATGACACATGACGTAAGATACATTCGTAAATGGATACAAAGGAAATAGACCATTTTGAGGGATGTAAACAATAACAATGGTCCTAACATATTTCCTGTTTTACATTTTTTAATTTCCATAGCTTCCGAGAATCCCGAGAGGTCTACATATTGATACATAATGTTATGATACTTGTTTTAATGTTAGGTTATGATTAAATCGTCTCTTGTTACAATTATGAAGTAGTTTGACGACAAGCAGGAAATGTTCCCGGGCCATTGACATCACCACATTGAAATGGTCTCTAGATGCATCCAGTGGGAACCACTTGCCTAACACTTTGATTAATAAAGCGCTTTGTCTTGGATTTTGGTGTTTTTGCAGATCTGGGTGAGGAAGACGAGTGATAGTACGAAGATGAGGATTTATTTAGGACAGCTGCAGCGAGGGGCCTTCATCATAAGACGCCGGTCAGCAGCATAGATGACACTCTTTCACTTCCTCTTTCTTGTTCTTGTTTTTTTTACAAACATTTTAATGGTCTTCCTGTTTTAATGAGTCGTCTACTATATGCTAAAGCATGATATTTCTTCCTGACTTTTCTTTTATTTTTCTATCACTCACATACCTGGTAAAGATATTACCAAAGTTTATCATGAGATGTCTCACGGTTTTCTATCTATCTTTCTGCCTTTTTCTGTTTTCCAATGAAATTTGCATTGTACATGTAATGCAGTCCCAACATCTGAGGTAACTCCTCAGCGCTTTCTGAAACGAGTAGACGACAATAGACTTTTGCATTGTATTCTATTGCCAGTAAAGCATTTACTTTGAAGTGTTTTGTTGATATGTCATGCCATAATCCGTTTTCTCCACACATTTGTAAATGTACAGGATTTCAAATTACTTTGCAAGTTTTAATTTTGTACTGATATTAAATAAATCAGCTCATACAATACAAAACAACATTCATTTCTGCAGGATTCCTTTGTTTTGTTTTTTTCCTTTCTCCCCATTAACAGGGCTGTTAGCTGAAGTTGTTTTTAGTGGCTCTTTTTCTTGCGTGTACAATGAGAAGCAATTACATCCGTACTTATATTGCTGGCAGAAACAAACACCTTGTGCAGAAAGGAAGTGCTTGTTGGTTTTTGACAATTATTTCAGCTTGTTGCTTATAGTGCTTGGATATAGAAACGTAAGATCTCATAATAGGAAAACTCATAATCATTTGACTTTTTTTTTGTAATAGGCTGAACTGTTTTTGCAAACACAATAGGCTAGTGAGTGACTTAATGCCACTATGCACATTGTTACATCAGAGACCTCATTGTACACCTCTAATATACAACTTTTGTCTCAAATTGCCTATTTTTCATAAAAAGTTAACTTTTTTTGATTGCTTTATCACTTTCCAAATATTTCCAAATGCTTTAATGCAAATATTTTTGGTAGAAGCTTTTGTAACCCTTGTGTAATGTTTAAATTGACTACCCTTTTATTATGTTCAAGGCTGTTTTTGCCCCATTGGCTTCCATTATAATTTTTTTTCTTCTTATTATTATTATTGTAAAGCCATGACACCAAATAATCATGCGTTCTTAATTGTTTTTTTATCCCTGTTGGCAAGAGGTAAAATGTTTAATTTTTAATGTCGATCATTAGTTGCAAACTTTAGTTAACCCTTTACATAGGCCTGTGCAAAAAAAGCTTCCGACTTTGGTCCCACTTTATATTAAGTGGCCTTAACTGTACTTGCAATCAAAAAATAAATACAATGTACTTGTTCATAATGTATTTAAGAACACTTGTGGTGTTCTTGAGGTGGGATATGGGTAGGGTTAGGGACTGGTTTGGTGGTATGATTAGGTTTAAAGGGTGGGTTAAGGTGTAAGTGATGATCAACAGTGTAATTACAAATGGAATTACAAAATTAAAGACGTAATTACAGGCAGGTATTTAATCAAACATAAGTACAATGTAAAAACATGTATTTACACAAAAAATACATTGTAATAAATTATTAATTTCGGTGTAAGTAATAATAATTAATTAGTTAAGGCCACTTAATAAAGTGGGACCTCGACTTTTATGTGGAGTTCTATAGAGTAAAACAACAAACTATAGTGTGCGTGCAGAAATATTCTTACTATGTTCTGAGAGCTGAGCTGATAATTTTTGTTTTCTCAAACATACCAAGGTAAGTGCGCAAAGGTCTCTCACACACATGCATAACCATATTATTTGAACCCAGAAACTAAGCTTTTTTTTTTTTTTTTCACTGCAGTTGATGACCAACAGTAAAAAATTACATATTATACCTCTTCCCTACAGAGAAAACCACCAACAATCAAGAATGCATGATTACAAGGTGCCATGGCTTTGCAATCAAACAATGTGATTATAATGGAAGTCAGTGGGGCAAAAACAACCACAAACATAACGGAAGGGTAGTAAATCTGCACTCTATTTTCCCAAAATATGTGTCAAAATAAGACTTGTCACCAAAAATCATTCTATTTGCTGAAACACAGAGAAAGTTGTGGCTAAATTAAGACTCAAAATCTCCCCAGAGTGGATGACAATATCCCCAACAGCACACAAGTATTAAGGGGTTAGTTCACCCATTATTAATCACTCCCCCTTATGAAGTTACAATTGAAGAGACCTTCGGCATTCAGTTTCGGAATACAAATTGGGATATTTTAGATAAAATCTGAGAGCTCGCTCATCCTCTACGTAGTAATTTAAAGTTTAGAGTTATTATAAGTTAGAGTTTAGCTCCAACCACCAACTCACATCTGCGTAACAGTCTCTAATAGTCTTGAACAACTTGATTAGTAGGATCAGCTGTGTTTGATAAGGGTTGGAGCAAAACTGTGCAGAGCTACAGCCCTCCAGGAATTGAGCTTGAGACCTATGCTCGTGTGTGTGCCAAAAACCTGTAAAAATGTTTGTTCATCTATGTCTTTCACATCAGGTCAGTGTGTGTTTTCTATGGACAAAATGGCACTTGCATGACTCAAATGGCAGCAAAACTGTGCAGACCTGCGGCCCGAATCGAGTTTGAGACCTATGCTCTATAGTAATGGTTCCAAGGCGACCCAAAGAAAAATTGTACCTAAAAACGCTTGTTTATTGTTTATCTGGGCAAATTGGTTTACTATAGACAAAATTGGTAAATCTGATTGGTTTATGCTTTGTAAATGTCCACCAAAGTTGGGGTTTTTCAACTTGTGCCATTGCTATTAAAGAAATGCTCTATTTGCTCAAATCATGTCATTCACATTAACATTAACTTAACATGTAAATCACTCGTGCTTAATGCTTCATCCACTTTAGTGTGAACGCACCATCAAAATCCTTGCTGTCTAAGAAGATCCAGAGAGCTTTTTGTGTTCTGAAGATGAACAAAGCTCTAGTCTAGGGGGATTGGAACAACATGAGGATGAGTAATTAATACCAATACTTTCATTTTCATAATCAACATGATTACTATGATTGCAACAGGTTCCACTAACATGAATATTTCAAGTAAACATCTAAAATTGGGTGAATGAAAACTAGAAAAACCGTATTTTTTGTAAAATCACTGTTTGATGTCCATGTAATTTTCAGTCTTTTAGCCTCCTGGATCCACTGTCTTCCTGAGACAGCGCCTTATTTTGGATGTCCTGTAATTTTCCTGTCAAATAGATTTTTTTGTATTCTTTTCCCCCAAAATTGCAGGCATTTCCTTCCTTCTGCACAGTACAAAACACTTTTCAGGCAGAGACACCCTCCCATGAAATCTTTAGATGTAATTGTTTGGAGTAAAGTAGATGCTGCTCAACACTTGCGGAAATTCAAATTCAGTACTTACTATGAATTTCCGAAACATCCTGTTCAGCCTTTGTGTTGTGTAGAGTGTAGATTAAAAATCACATTCATTTGATCCATAAGGATCCATAAGGTAATTGAAAGAAAACTGGGAAACTGAACTATGAGCTTATTAAACAATGGTTTAGACATCTGATGAAACCATCAGTCTACATTATTCCAACTTGGTTTGATTTATGGGTCCCACTTTATATTAACTGGCCTTAACTACTAACTACATGCCTCAAAAAATAAATACAATGTACTTCGTTCATAATGTATTGCAGAACACTTCTGGTGCTCTTCTGGTAGGATACTGGTAGGAAGGTTTGATGGTATGGGTGGGTTTACGGTTGGGTTAGGGCAGGTTTGTCAAACTCAGTTCCTGAAGGGCTGCAGCCCTGCACAGTTTAGTTTCAACAATTAAACACACCTGATCAAACTAATTCTTTAGGCTTGTTTGAAACCTACCAGTAAGTGTGTCGAAGCAGGGTTGGAACTAAACTGTGCAGGGCTGCGGCCCTCCAGAAACTGAGTTTGACATCCGTAGGTTAGGGTGTAAGGAAGGGTCAACAATGTAATTGTATGCATTTAATCAATCATAAGTACAATTTAATACATGTATTTACACAGCAAGCACATTGTAACAACTGTAATTTCAGTGTAAATACATATAAGTTAAGGCCACTTAATATAAAGTGGGACTGATTTATGTTTTTAAATAATTGTGATTAACATTAAATTTGAAAAGCCTATGATTATGCAATAACCGGCACATAAGTCAAGCAAACTGATTGCACATTTGGCATCTGCAAGTAACAATTTCATTCATTTTCTCCATTAATTTTTAACTTTTAAACTGATAATGATCTTAAAAATACTGCAAGTATGCAGATGCACAGTCCGGCTGAACACAGAAACCCAATTAAAATGCTTCTTACTGTACATTAACCCGCATATGTTATTATTCAAGGAAGTCTGTTTGCTCTTTTTAAACAACCCGAGAAGTATTTTCCACACAGTTATCCCGAACCTCACACTCTGACAGCAAAAGTGGCAAGTTTTATCTGCAATGTGAAACCTTTGCATTTGAAACTGCACTGTTAAAAATATAACTTGGATCGATTGTCACTTAAAATGAGCTCTCTCACTGGATGAATGTTCCATAGTTCTTCAAATTATTGGTGTTCTGTCTTTTTGACATGTTAGCACCACTGGAACTGAGAATAATATTAAATCTATTAATATATCTTTCTATCTCCTAAATTTATAAATCTCAAGACCAAAACTCCAGTAACAACACCAAAAAGCATCGTGAGAAACTAGATGCTGTCCTATGGTCTCAGCTATACTAAAACTATACAAAGCAAGGACCTGTTCACCTCTGACTTTTTGACAGCTGTAAACTTCATAAATGATAGTTGTAATCTTTCGTCATGCTACAACCATTGCTATTCTCAAAATTCGATCACTAAGTATGTTTACATGGACACCAATAATCAGATTTTAATACGATTAAGACAATACTCTGATTAAGAGATTTTTGATTTTTGTTTTTATTTTTGATTACCTTAATTCAACTAAAGTCATAATCGAGCTAAACAGAAATGGAATGAAGACATGTGGAGTATGCCGATTTTAGTTACATTATTGAACTTCAGTACAGACATGTAAACAGCAATCAAATATTACCGTCGTGTAGGATTTTTCAACAGAATAGTCTATACACACACACACAGCTGTTTGACTAATCACTATAATCCCTAACAATATTCTCTTCACCTACCGAGGCAGACACACAACACGAAATGCAGAGGTTTTTTTTGCCCATATGGTGTGTGTGGTATCAAATTTAAAACACTTCCAGAAGTTCATACTCGCAGCCAATATCTCGTTTGTCACGGGGGCATACATGAAATTTTTCTGAATAAAAGTAAAACTGCCAAACTGCAGTTAAAATCGTCAAACAAAAATGAAACACCCGAAATATACAACTCCAGAGGAAATGTATAGCTAGGGCTGGGTGATGTTGGGAAAAAAAATTATCAGGATATCATGTTTCATATCATTCGATATTGATATTATTTTTCATTTTAATTTACTTTATTTTACACTTTATTTTAATTTACCAACATTACTAAGGCAAGTAGTTTTAGTAGTCAAAAATATTTAAACAAAATATCTCATCTCTTTATAAAAAATAAACATAAGTGTTAAACATAAATAAAATGTTACAAAGTGTGTGCAATGGTAAAGGCAGATCAACATCTGTAAGGTGTGAATAACAATGATACAGTAAACCTCAAACTCCGTAAACAACACAAATTATGATAATCAAATCTGAGCTTTCAAGTAAAGGAACTAATGCAACATTACAAATTGTGAAGCTGAATGATATCCCCTATGCTAAAAATTCTTTCAGATGGGAAACTAGTTGCTGGGATGCACAAGAAAAGAAACCAAAAAGCCACTTTGACGACATCCTTACATCCTTTTTTTAATTTACAATCTCCTCACTGCTGCTAAACGGCACTCATTGTTGTTATTCTGACCTGAATTGACAAGCACGAGCACGTGGTGTCCTTCACCATATTCTATGGCGTCTCTTGTAACAAGCCGACCATCAACCATTTCTCAGAGGATGACAAACAGACAAACCACTGCTGCAGCTCCGATGCAAGTTTATGAAGAAAAGTAAAAAGCACTGCAGTGTTTAGGTGCACTATGTTTGTCTGAGGTAATTAGTCTGCCATTATTACTGAAATGTGTATATTCCATAGAAAGTGTGAAGCAGATTGGTTAGTTCTACTTGCATGAATCGCGGTGCGCTCGCAGCATTCGGAAAAGTTCAGGTGATTTTTAACTAGGTGTACCTGGAAAATGCATGTGCATCATGTACAAGTTGCAAGTTGCTTGCCTCCATTGAAAATAAAAACTTACACCCTAAGCTTATTGGTGTTCCTTCCGAGGCGTACGCTCAGCAGCCACATTTTAATTAAACTGTAGCCTTCATACTGAAACTTCATACCAAACTTTTTTTTTATCGTTATTCACAATGGTGTTCGGTCATTAAATATTGATACCAATTTTATTGCTCAGCCCGATGTATAGCATGGTGACGCAATGACGTTAATCGAAATATGTGCTATAAAACGTGATCATGAAGGGAACATTCAAAAAGCAACTCATGTAAACACCTCAATCATAGTATTGTCTTATTCAGATCAAGGAAAATCATTTGATTCAGATTATTTATTTATTTATTTATTTTTTCAATTTGAAGGGTTTTTGTTGAAGTGCTGTGATTGTTTTGTAAAATACGAGAATGGTTTAGCCACAACTTAAGTTCCTTTAAATTTTTCACAATGTTTTACACACGCGTATAGACTGTCAAACACCAAATTATTCATATTCCTGGCGAATTGTGACTTCGTTTCTTTTTAGTTACTTTGGATACTTTTAACTTTTTCAGTTATTTTTTAAATATTTTTTTGACTAGAAATGGCACCAGCTTCTCCCAAAAGATAATA
>CAIGQQ010031495.1:167787-186183 GCA_903798035.1 Danio albolineatus
TTTTTTACTCTTTCCAACAAGATTGATTTTGTTATTTAAAATGACTGCAATTTTCTTCTGCCTGTTCTGGTCTTTTATACAAGACTTCATATGTTCCACATAACTACAGTAATCCCACACCCTCTTTTATCTATATCATTTCCCCCCTGATTTTCATTCAAATATTCATTGTGGTATTCAGACAATCTTTGTCGAGATTTATCATCTGCTACAAGTTGTGCCTGTGAAAATCCATTTGTTGTTCACGGCCTTTTTTTAACATCTCTCTGATTCACATATCTCTGGCTAGGCTACATGTTGTATTCTTGCAAGCTGATGCTTAACAGCTGCTACATGAATATGTAATATTTCACACATGTCTGTTTCTTGAGGGGAAATTAGAGCCTTAGTGGGAATAATGGCTTAATTATGTGTTGTGAGCCTGGGTCAATACCTGCACGACAGAAAATGTTTGTTTGTTAGTCTTGGGTTGTTTTGTTGCTTTTCCAAGCTGTTTGGTGCCAAATTTGAACAAAAAGGAATAAAATTAATAATAAAAAATGCCGTCAATGTGGATTTTAAAAGGTCAGCATATTTAGAAGCTGTCGGTGTCAGGGCTATTAAAGGCACTATTTATTTATTTATTTATTTTTTAGCTGACTGTTTTTAAGGAAGTGTATGATTTGACAGGAACACACAAATGAGCTTCTGTATGAAAATAAAGCGTCATTGTGTAATGTATGCAATGCAAGCATTTTATAGGGTAAGTCAAAGTATGTTGTATGTGTTTTGTCTGATGTGGTTCCATTCGATGTCTTTTTGACATCATTCATTTTGATTGATGTCTTTTTGTCTGATGCCTTTTCTCCCAATGAATTTTTGTCTGATATCTTTTCAGGATGCCATTTGGTCCTGTATCATTTTGTCTGCTTACTTTTTTTCTGAAACCATGTTATCCTTTTTGTCCAATACCATTTCGTCTTTTTGTCTGATGCTGTTTTTTTCCAAGGGTTTTTCATCTGATGCTTTTTTGTTGGATGCTGTTTTGTCCAATGATGTACTTTATCCAATGTCATTTCATCCAATAGTATTTATTCTGATGCCATATTTATGCTGTTTTATTTGATGGTGTTTCTTCTGTTGCCGTTTTTGTCTGATACATTTTGTCAGATTCCATTTTGTCTGCATGGCTTTTGTCTGATGCAGTTTGGTCTAATGCTGTTTCGTCTAATGTCTTTTCGTCTGATGCCGTTTTATCTGATGCCGTTTTTGTTGATGCCTTTTTGTCTGATTCCTTTTCTCTCAATTACTTTTTTGTTTGTCTGATGGGATTTATTTGATGTCATTTGGTCCGATATTGTTCTGCCTGAAACATTTTATCATTTATCGCCAATGCCATTTTATCCTTCTGTCATTCATCCCATACTATTTATTCTGATGTCCTATTTATGCAGTTTTGTCCGATTCCATTTTGTCTGCATGTTTTATTATTATTATTTTTATTTGATGCAGTTTTGTCCCGTGCCATTTCATCTGATGTCTTTTTGTCTGATGCTATCTCATTCCATGCCTTCTGTCTGATGTCAGTGCTATTTATTATGATGCCATATTTATGCAGTTTCGTTTGATGCCGTTTCTTTGGTTGTCATTTTTGTCTGATACATTTTATCAGATGCCATTTTGTCTGCTTGGCTTTTTGTCTGATGCTTTTTCATTCAATGCCTTCTGTCTGATGTCAGCACTATTCGTTGTGATGCCATATTTATGCAGTTTTGTTTGATGCCGTTTCATCGGTTGTCATTTTTGTCTGATACATTTTGTCAGATGCCATTTTGTCTGCTTGGCTTTTTGTCTGATGCTACACATTATTTGTTTTTTGTCTCATGCCATTTTGTCTCATGTCCTTTTGTCCGCATGGCTTTTTGTCTGATGCAGTTTATTCTGATGCCTTTTTGTTTCCTGCTTTTTCATTCAATAACTTCTGTCTGGTGTCAGTACTATTTATTCTGATGCCATGTTTATGCAGCTTTTATTTGATGCTGTTTCTTCGGTTGTCATTTTTGTCTGATACATGTTGTCAGATACCATTTTGTCTGCTTGGCTTTTTGTCTGATGCTATTCATTGTCTTTTGTCTGATGCCATTTCATCTGTTGCTCTTTTAGACTGCATGGCTTTTTGTCTGATGCCGTTTCATCTGATGTATTTTTGTCTGTTGCTTTTTTATTCAATGCCTTCTGTCTGATGTCAATACTATTTATTCTGATGCCATGTTTATGACTGATTCAGATGACTTGGTCTGATGCAATTTTGCCTGATGCTGTTCATTCAGTGTCTTTTGTCTGTCTGATGATCTTTTGTCTT
Source organism: Danio albolineatus (assembly GCA_903798035.1). Lineage (NCBI taxonomy): Eukaryota > Metazoa > Chordata > Actinopteri > Cypriniformes > Danionidae > Danio > Danio albolineatus. The sequence goes on from CAIGQQ010031495.1 coordinate 170,129, forward strand.
CATGGCTTTTTGTTTGATCTTCAAGTGCTGTTTCATTCATTGCTTTATGTCTGATAACATTTTGTCTGATACCATTTTATCTGATCTGACGCCTGTATTTCTAATGACAATTGGTGCAGTATTGTTTTGTCTGATAATTGTTTTTCTGAAACCATTTTCTCCGATGCCTTTTTGTCCAATGCCATTTCGTCTATTTGTCTATTGATGCCGTTATGATGCCTATTTGTCTGATACATCTAAGTTGATGCCTTTTTTTGGATGCTGTTTTGTCCAATGATGTCTGGAATAAATGTATCCAGTACTATTTAATCCTAGGTAGGCTTAACGTTCAGTAAAAAATAGTAACAAAAGTCAAAGTAGCTGTATTTATTTGTATTGTAGTGTTACAGTATACTGATATTATAAACCAATTTATTAAATGTCATTCCTCTTTCTGCTGATTTGCTTGAGGGACGATAGATAAATTGCCCTTCGCTTGTTGTAATCTATGTTTTTTTGACAAATTGAATTTTGTTTTCCTGTTCCGGTCAGGAGGTCCTATAGAGACTGGTGCCGAGGGAATGGCATCACAATAGATCGATACAGTGAAGTGTACTCCATGTGATAGAGTGCAGCAGGGCTCGAGCACAGCGGTGCATGTTGCATTTGTTGCTTGTGCACTTTCTACAACCTAGTGATTAATCGATCAACCCTGTTCTCTATTGCCTGTGTCTGATTACTGCCGGAGAACAGCAAGTGCCACAGAACTGCTCTTTTATTGTGAGGGAACAGATGGAGGGATGATTCTCAATAAACATCTCACCGGAGTCAGGAGTTCACTACTTGACAACATGACAGAGATGGTTTAAAAGTGTCAGTGGTGTGTGTGAGGGTGTTTTTGTAGCATGTGTGAGGTTTCAAACTCATACTGTAGGTGCAAAGAAAAAAAAAAGATGGCAGTGTTCCAGAATCTAGTGAGTTGCCTATCTAGTCAGCATTTTTAAGATGTAAAATAAGCAGTGGTGTAAAGTAACTAATTACAAATACTCAAACTACTGTAATTGAGTAGTTTTTCTCAGGAATTGTAATTTACTGAGTAGTTTTAAAAATGTGTACTTTTACTTTCCCTTGAGTACATGTTTAGTGTAGTATTGGTACTTTAACTCCACTACTTTCCTTCAACCTGCAGTCACTACTTTATTTTTCTTGTCTATGGTCATTGTCTAAAGTAGACAAATCAGTCCTGTGATTCCTGTCCAATTAAATCACACATAGAAAGTAAATCGCGTCATACTGAACAACCTCAAGATATGGGCACTTTATAAATGGAGCAAACCTTTCGGAAACATTAAAAATGTCCAAGAAGATGTCTAAAATCTGTACACGCAATGATCCAGAGACTTTTTATAGACTGCATGTCACTGAAAATGATGGATGTCGACTGTATGATGACTAAAATCACCAAACAGCTTTAAACAATCACTAAATGGAACGAATGAAGTATGGAAGGAAGGGCCAAACAAAAGGAAGGACCAAACAAGGAATGGAAGGATTGAAGAACCAAATAAATGAAGGATTCAAGAAAAGACTGAACAAACTAATGAAGGAAAGAAGGAAGGAATGAACGATCGAACGAATGAATGAACAAAGGACCTAATGAAGGAAGGAACAAAAATATGAAAGAAAGAATGAGCGAACAAATTAAGGGAGGAAAAAAGGAAGGAAGGAACGAACAAACAAACGAATGAATGAACAAAAGGACCTGATAGGAAGTAACAAAAATATGAACGAACGAATGAGTGAATGAATGAAGGAGGGAACGAACGAATTAATGAAGGAAGGAGAGAACAAATAATTGAAGGAAGGTTGGAAGGAATGAACGGATATAGGAAGACTACACCACATGTTGTTTGTGCAGGGATGTGTAAACGTAACATTCTGTAAACGCATCAACTTTTCACAGCGTAATACTCACTACTCTTGAGTACTTTTAAATGGTCTACTTTTTACTCATACTTTGAGTAATATTTACCACAGATACTTTTACTCTACTTGCACTACATTTTTGGGCAAGTAACGGTACTTTTACTTGAGTATGATTTTTCAGTACTCTTTCCACCACTGAAAATAAGGTATATAGATCGAACAATTAGTATTTGTTCACATGCTTTAATTGTTATTTTTTTAATTAATAGTTGACTATAGATTCAAATTTAACCCTACTCTTCAAAATAGTGACTTATTGACATTTGTAGAAGTTGAAAACATAGGTGCAAAAAAAGAAGGCTGTGTTCCAGAATCTAGCGAGCTGCCTATCTGGTCAGTATTTGTAAGATGTAAAATAAGATATATAGATCGAAAAAAAAAGTTTTGATTTATTTATTAGTTGACCATAGATGAAAATTAAGGCCTACTGTTCAAAATAGTGACTTATTGACATTTAGTTTGAGATATATATGTAAAAGAAATGTATATACGTATATCTGTGTGGAGTTTGCATGTTCTCCCCGTGTTGGTGTGGGTTTCCTCCTGGTGCTCCGGTTTCCCCCTCAGTCCAAAGACATGCGCTGTAGGTGAATTGAATAAACTAAATTGGCCGTAGTGTATGTGTGTGACAAGTGTGCCCGGATGTTTCCCAGTACTGGGTTGCACCAGAAATGGTATCCACTGTGTAAAACATATGCTGGATAAGTTGAATATTTGAGCTGCCAAATATCAGCTGATTTCAGGTCCCGCAATTAGCTCCAAATTCTGCTTCAGATTTTTAAAGTGCAAAAAGTAAATTATTGTAGCAGTTCTTGTAGTGTTTCTCTTATCATGCATCACACTAATGATCGATCTACAGGTTATTTAGTGCTATAACACATGCTTATAGTTTGCAATGTCTGAGTTTTTCAGTTTAAAAGTAAATCAGGTTTAAATGGCACGAGCTCCTGTGGGGACTGAAGTAACAGTTATTTATGCCCCCCTGCTAATAGCCATACCAAATTTTCTGCTTCCACATTAGAGTTTGCAGTGTTTCACTTCGGATGTTTAAAAAAATTAATGCATATTGCCAATAATAATTTGTATAATAATAATAATAATAATAATAATTCATAATAATAAAATATAATATAATATAATAATACAATTTTTTTACAATAAAATGTAAAATTTTGCATTGCTTGTGGTTGCTTGGATTGCTTGTGAAACATTTGATGGAAGTGAAATATAAAATGATTTTTTTTTTTTAAATGAAGGACAAAATATGTTTGAAGTTAACAATAAATAAGTCATAGTCAGATTTATTTGAAATAAACAAGATTAAGCCAGTAAATCTAGCAAAAATTGTGTTACTTTTGACGCAGCCGTGTGTTACTTCCGTCCCTGCTGATGGGGTCAAAAGTAACATTGTGCAACTTTTGTTTAAAGTGAAGTTAGATTGGAGTTCTTCTACATTGATACAAAATAACACCTGATTTTGACAGACCACTCTTGTGAGTTGGTAACCACAGTACAAAATATATTTGTGCTAAAAACGTTATCTTTTAAAATGAGCTTTTTAAGAAAAAAGTTACTTTCCTCTCTGCTCTCCTATAACCTATTTACAATTATAATATTTCACTGTCTCTTTTTTCCACCCTATATCATTTCCCCTTGTTTTAGACCCTGTTTTTGCTCGGAGGTTTCTGTAAACAATTTAGAAAAGCGCTATAAAGATAAAAACTGACTTCACCTGACGGTATCAGCCCAATATCGCACTTCAGCTATCAAAAGCACTTATATAATGCCACACGCTGCCTTCCAAGACACTTGTTCAGAACAAAATTTTAAGGGTGTTCACACTGACAGCAATTTACAACAACAAACAGACTTGAAGTAGAAGTAACAACCAACAGTCCAGCGTCTGGCTGTCAATTGCTGAATTTATAGTGCTAAAGTTTGAAGATATAGAGGAGTAAAATGAAAGCGATAAAAATATCACCGCGCTGTACGCAGATTTGGCCATAAGTGTCTGTGCTTTAATGTTCATCTCATTCAGTATCCCCTGCAATTTTTATGGCTCATGACACACTGTGAATGTCATCAGTTTTCCTCTTTCCACTCCTCACAGAAACACACACCCCACGCTTAATGGAAAGACGTGCTGTATAGTCGAGTGTGTGACTTTTCCTCCCGCTGCTATGGACACGCCACTTTGTCTCTCGTTCCCTTTATTAAAATTGAGCTCGAAATTACCAGCAATTAGCGTTGCTGTGACAACGGTGAGCTCATTTTCTCTCCTTTCTCAAGCCTGTTGCTGAATTTTTTGGCTCTTATAAAATATTTTTTTGTGTTTCGTTATAAGAAAAGTCAAGCAAGCCACATAATATATGAAGGGTGCGAATTTATATGTTGGCGTTTTGTGGGGGTTAAATTCTTCGGTAATGTTAGTTTGTGTAGGTCAAAAACTTGACTTTACTTTTAGACTATATAGATATAAACAGCTATTTCACTAGAAAACTGTCTTTTGAACACTGTCCATCAGTGTTGAAGATCTGCCCGTTTCAGACTGCTGAATGTTTTATCATATAAACTGATTGGTGCGATTATGCATTCACAATGGTATGAACCGTTATAGGGGTAGTAAGATGTATATTTTTATTATCTATTATTTAAACTATTATTATTTAAGATACAGATCAGAGAAAACTATTTCTCACTATTAAAGGGCTGAGCCCTCTATAAAAATCTTGTTTTGGGTGTTCAAGTGTTAATTACAGTATGTGGGTCAATCCCCCAAACCCCCCTGTAATTCACACTCTGGTTGTGTTTGAAATAGGGCTGAATGATACTGGGAAAATATGCGATATGTGATGTTGATACAGTTTTTCATGGGATGCAATGTGTATTATTTATTTATTTATTTTTATTTTTTAGCTCTACTCTGAGACGTTCACCTTTGGGCCAGTCTACTGTACCTACTGGGGAGGCAGTTATAAAGATTGTAAGGCTAAAAAAATGGCAAGATTTAGATAAGCAACTTAAATATGCAAAACAAATACTTGGCACATATATAAAATTTAATTTACAGTACCTAGTATGCGATACGGATGTTACATTTACAATTATGATGATAGTCATGTATTGAAATATTGTGGAGCAGTCATTTAAAGTCATATATTCATCTAAATTGTTGATATACATGAACAAAACTCACCATTCTGGAATGGCTCAGAATTGTCTTATTTATTTATTTATTTATTTATTTATTCTAGGGGTAAGATTCAACATGGTGCTGGAAAGTTCCTCAAAGAAAATACATTTTTTGCTCTATAATTAGGGCCAGACAGAATCTGCTGACATTTTTTGCTATTTCTGCAGAGTATTTTTGTAAAAATCTGCAGATTTATGCGGAATGATTTTGTGAGTATCATAACTGAAACCTTTATACGTGAAATAAGAAATAATACCTTACAAAGCAAGCCTCTCATCTAAAATATCTACTAAAAGACAGAAAATTTTACTTTACACACATTTACACCAGTAAATAAACAGAAACAACGATGGGCTAGAAATCTGCGGAATTCTGCACGTGCAGATTCCGTGTGGGCCTACCTATAATTCACATCATGTGTATGCATAAAAATGTATTCTTATGCTTTGTTCACACCAGATGCAGCACATGTGAAGAAATCACGCTATTTGCGGGTAAATAGATGCGTGAACATTTTGAGTTTACCCATTTTATTTGTGTGTCAAATTCACTTCACAATAGAATGAAAATTCTGTCTGCCTGGTGACTCTTCATTGCTAAATGGCTAGCATGGATTTTATTGAGAGAGTAACTGTGCTTTATGAAGGCTGATAGCATAGATTCTTTCAGAGGTGCACCCAGCTCTGTGAGTTCTTCAACTTCCCCAGAAACTGTACCTGGATGATGGACTGAGCCAGACTGTGCCTGGCTTCAGACTGAGCCAAGCCCAGAATGATAAGCTGTTGTCCGGTGTCAAGAGAATTTCCCCTTGGGACACCAATCACAGGTGCTAAGTCATAATCACACCCCTACAAAAGCAAGCTTTTGATTTGTTAAAGCGGCGTCAATGTCTGCTAATGTTCAGATTTTCCAACTCGAGGGAATAACGCGATTTATTCTCGCTAATGGCACCGCAGGATGTTTATTCACATCTTTGCATTGACTTAAGATGTAAATCTCTCAGCCTTGATGCTTCATCCACATCTGGTGTAAATGCACCATCAAAGGGTTAGTTCACCCAAATATGGAAATGTTATTAATTGCATCCTCATGTAGTTAAAATTTCCTGAGACCTTCAGGAACCAAAAACATTGGCTGCATCCGAAACCGCCTACTACTACTACATTTGAATTTAAACGTACTACTCGGCCGTTAGAAAAGTATATTCTGTACAGCATGAATATGAGCATTATGAATGGAACTCGAACGTACCACATCCGCCATTTTGTCATGATCACATGACCTACTCACGTCAGTTCCGTCACTTCACTCTTACTCATGAATTCTCTCGCAGGGCATCATGGGATAGCGCAGCGTGCATTGGATGCACAGTTCAGAATCTCGCCACAAATAGTATCATCCGGGTATTTCTCGCATACTGTTTTTCAAATTCGGACATACTACTCGTCTTGCATACTGTTTTTAACGTACACTGTAAAAAAAAAAAATCCTGAATTTTATGGTTTATTTCCGGCAGCTGGGTGGCGAAAAAAAGTAAAATAACGGCTGTTAAATTACAGAAATTTGCGGGAAAATAACATATATGACAGAAATTTAACAAAAAAATTTATTTAAGGAAATTTACGTTATTTTACTTTCTTTTTTTTTTCGCCACTCCAGCTGCCAGAAATAAACCATAAAATTACAAAAAAAAATTGTGTGTACTATATAGTATGGAGGTATGCGATTTCAGACGCAGCCATAGTTAACAAAATACAAGTGACTTCAGTGGTTTAACTGTAATCATATACAGCTGTAAGAAAATGTTTTGTGGCAAAAATCTGTAAAAAAAAAAAACAAAAAACAAAAAAAAAACTTTCTCCACATATCTTTTCCACATCAAATCATGGTGCATGTTTAATAAGGGCAATATGAAATGTACGTGTTGCGCTGCTCACTCTAATGTCAACACGACATATTGCCGTCGTAAAGACATGGGTATTTAATGGCACACAAAAGTGTTCTTGAAGCTTCGTATGATCACAGTTGAACCGCTGAAGTTACAAGCAATGTTTTGACAGTGTATTTGGTTTCTTTTCTGGACTTTAAACATCTCAGGTACTTTGCTGTTAATGGAGAATGAGAGAGCGCTCAGATTTCATCTAAAATATCTTAATTAGTGTATCAAAGATGAACAAAGATCTCAAAGGATTAGAACGACACAAGGGTGATTGAACTAATCCTTTCATTTCTTTGTCATAAAATAATTTGGATTGTGATTTGTTCAAGAGAGCATTGGCGTGCAGATTTGCTGATTTAAAAATTTGTACATGCATAGCGAGAGACCTCATGTTGCTTTTTTGTAAATGTTTTGTGAATTGTTTTGCTTCTAAAATGCTTTACACAACATTTCACACCAAAGCATGTAAAACGTCCTCATTCAGTGAGCATAAGAATGGCTTAGGGGGCATGTTGTCACAAAATCTCAGTGCATGTTAAATGGACTGATTCTTGTTTTTAGGCTAAATGTACTGTAGATTATGTAGTTGGCTACTCCCTGGACATAAAATCTGCTTTATGCTGATTTTGTGAAGAGATAAATCTGGTGTATTCTTCATGAGATGACATGCCAAATTAATTCTCAACATCACACCCAGAGAAAGAGAACTAAAGAGAACAAAGACGAACTACGGGTATTTTTATATGTGCGTGTTAAACAATGCGACTGAATGAAAATGTGTGAAAGAGCTGGACCCTGCAGAGATTTCACACACAGCTGAGGGTATAAAGTTTTCAGCAGCCCTCCGTGGCAAATCTACCATAAACTGTTCCGCGTTTGCATAATTTATTCTAATTACAATGATTCTGATATCTCCGACGAAAACTGGCATGTTCTGACTTCTGATATGGGCTCTTCACTTGCGCAAGACCCCCCACTTTAGAAAAGGCCCGGAGGCTCAAAATATCCCATTTGATTTTTCAAAGACACATCAGATAAAAACGCTGCTGCAGCTGCAAGGGAAATGGATGTGTCATAAATAAGCATGAACTGATCTTTCTCTCTCCGACCAAGCCTTTTAAGGCAACAGTGTGGGACTAATTGTTTTTACTTTAGAGGCATTTGGAACTGCGCTGATAAATCTGATCTACAACACAGCAAATAAATGTCAAAATTAGACACTGTGGCAGAGATGCAATCTTAAATTTGGATTATAATGTCATAATTAGACGTTCGTTCGGTTTAATGACTCTCCCTGAACAGAATAAAGTTTTAAATTGACTTTAATTCATGTTAATGTCTACTTTAATGTTTCAAATAACTTACAATGCCAAAATATTAATGAAATAACGTCCCATTGTCGTTCTGTGTTACATATTTATGTAAAAATAAAGCTGCATTGAATCTATTTAATATGCAATCATAGAAATATTTGATCATGTTTTTAATTATAAAAATGAACTTGGTTATAAGCTAGTGGTTTGAAAGATTTCCCGGCTCCACTGTGATACTTTAAATAGATTATTTTAATGTTTCATCGATCGATTGTTATTTTTAATATGCCTGACAATATAATTATAGGCTTTTTTCTTTAAATCATGCTAAAATAGATTAATAATAATGCTCAGAATAAAATATTGATTGCCTTATTATACTTTTATCGCTTTCCCGGTTCATGTTTGACCCATAAGTAAATAAGTAACTACTTCTTCCTATGAAAAGACGTTTTCTTCTCAGATTTCATCATCAAACCGGTCTCAAAATTAACCCTGAAAAGCATTTGATTGAACGATAGAAAAAAAAAGAATGACAATGACAAGAATGTCAAAGGATTATTTTATTGTCTTAAAAAAGCAGGGCAACTCTGAAAAGCAGCAGTCTCTTAAGAGAATGTCTCTTACTTTTCTCAAGACTTAACTTTCACAGTTAAATGACCTATTTTCAGTTTTAACTACTGAGGGAAAGCCTCTGTTGCTAATCCGAGAATGTGCTTCCTCTATATATTTGCCTGCACATCAATGTAAGTCAAACCTGTGTTCTATAACAAATAACAGATGATTGAGACCAAATAATGACATTATATTCATACAAAAGAGATATATTTCTTGTCCAATCACTATTGAGACCTGCGAGAGTTTCCAAAATAAGTGTCTGTGGTAATGATGATCTCTGCAGGGTATTAAAGTGATTAATGACTTACATTTTAAAAATATATTTTCAAATAGCCACAGTCCTTTATAAATAAACACTATCTTCAAAATCTAAACATCTACATTTGCACCTAAAATACAATAGGACAACTTAATATTAGGGCTGTCCAAAAATTAATTGTGATTAATCACATCCAAAATAAAAGTTTAACATAATATTTGTGTGTGCTCTGTCTATATTTATATTATGAATATATAAATACACAAATGCATATACTTGATAAAATGTTGGTTTATATTTAGATATCTAAAAACTATATGTGTGTGACACAAATTTTACATTTAAATATGATGTAACTACTTTGATGTAACTTTTTTATATATAGTTTTGGCTTCTATGAATGTGTTTATCACATATACATAATAAATATATATAACACACACACATATTATGTCAAAACAAACTTTTATTTTGGATGTGATGAATCACAATTAATTTTTGGACAGTCCTACTTAATATTGATTAGAAAACTAAATAATTATAAAACCTTATTTCAACGTGGCAACAACTTATTTAATTTTTAATGATTGTGAAGTTTTTTTTTTTGAGATAAAACACACGTCACTAAAGTACATTTAGGGGAAAATACAATGGTTTTTCTGCTTAAAAAATGTCAAGTTTAATTGAATGTGTTACATCCTATTTATTTATTTTTTTACTACTGAGGAAAAGCCTCTGCTGCTAATTCAAGAATGTGCTTCCTCTATAGATTTGTGCAGACAATAATACATTTATATTTTATGAATGTGATTACCTCCATCTCTGTCAGTCAAGTCCCTTTGTTCTACACTGTAAAACCCAACAGTCAACTTTATCAAATGAAATGAGTGTAGTTAACTCAAAATTTACAGAAGTAAGTTCTACTCATTTGAAAATTGTTTTGAATTTATTGTTAAAGGTCATGATGAGTTAATTAAATACCTCATTACTTTAACTTTTATGGATTAAGTTCACAGTACTTATATGGTTTATTTTTTTAATTCAAATGGTTTGCAATCAGTTTCCTCATGGTTTGAGTTGCCTTAACTTATTAGGCTTTACAGTACTTAGTTGGTTTAAGTTCTCTTTATTTATCGGGTTTTACTGTGCTCAAATTGCTTCGTTTACTCAAATGGATTAAGTTCACAGTACTCATTAGGATTAGTTTTTGAACTTAAATGGTTTGATGCAATCGGTTTCCTCAAATGGTCTGAGTTACCTTAACTTATCGGAATTTACAGTGTACTAGAGTGATTAACAGGCACTTAACTTTATAAATAAACCATATATTTGAAGTCTAAACAACTACATTCCAACCTAAAATACAATGTAACAACTAGATATTAATCGGAAAACTAAATAATTATAAAACCATTGTGAGTGCATTATCCTACTTATTTCAGTTTGGCATCAACTTATTTAATTTTTAAAGATTGTGAGGGTTTTTGAGATAAAACACACATTACTAAAGACATTCAGGAGAAAATACTATTTCAGTTTCTCTGCTTGAAAATGTCAAGTTTAATTGAATGTGTTACTTCCTATCTTCAGTTTTAACTATTGAGATAAAGCCTCTGTTGCTAATTCGAGAATGTGCTTCCTCTATCTATTTGTGTGCACACACGTTTACGTTTATATTACAAATGTGATTACCTCCTTCTCTGTCAGTCAAATCTCTTTGTTCTAAAACAAATAACAGATGATTGAGACCAAATATTGGCATTATAGTTATACAAAGATATTTCTTGTCCAATAGAGTTATACAGCAGGTTCCAAAATAAGTGTCTGTGGTAATGATGCTTTCTGCGAGGTACTAAAGTCATTAATGGCTGAAACTGTCAAAATATATTTTCAAATAGCCACTGTCCAATATAACTGTATCTTTGAAGTCTAAACATCTACATCCACACCCTAAAATACAATAAAACAGCTAAATATTGGTTAGAAAACTAAAAAAGTCTAGAACTATTGTGAGTATAGCATTTCTTATTTCAACTTGGCATCAACTTATTTAATTTTTAGGCAAGGCAAGGCAAGTTTATTTATATAGCACATTTCATACACAGTGGCAATTCAAAGTGCTTTACATAAACAGGAATAAAATTGAAGTATAAGAAAATAAAAACAAATAATAAAAACAGATAAAAACAATGACTGTGAAGTTTTTTTGAGATAAAACGCACATCAATAAAGTACATTTAGGAGAAAATATGTTGTTTTTTCTGATTGAAAACGTCAAGTTTTGAATGTTTTTTCCTATATTCAGTTTTAACTACTGAGGAAAAGCCTCATTTGCTAATTTGAGAATGTGCTTCATCTAACTGTGTGTGCTCACATGTCAACATTTATAAGATAACGTGATTGCCTCCATTTCTTAAAGTCAAACCTGCATGTTTTATAACAAGTAACAGATGATTGAGACCAAATAATGACATTATATTTACACAAAATGAGGTTTAGTTCTTGTCCAACCACTATAGAGACCTGCAACAGTTTCCAAAATAAGTGTCTGTGGTAATGATGCTCTCTGCGAGGTACTAAAGTGATTAATGGCTGATATTGTTAAAAACACATTTTCAAATAGCCACTGTCCTTTGTAAATAAACTATATTTGAAGTCTAAACATCTATACTCACAACTAAAATACAATATAACAACTAAATATTAATTTGAAAACTAAATAATTTAAAAATGTTATAGTATTTTATAGTGAGTAGCATCAGCCTACTTATTTCAACGTGGCATCAACGTATTTAATTGTTAATGATTGTGAAGTTTATCGAGATAAAACACATGTCACTAAAGAACATTCAGGAGAAAATACAAAGGTTTTCTGCTTGAAAATGTCAAGTTTAATTGAGTGTGTTAGTAATTTTGTGAATTTTACTAATAAATTCTTATTGAAAATGGTTCCACAGTTTGTTTTTCTCATTTTTATTTTGGCAAAATGTGCTGTTTGAGAATGGGAAATAACATAATTAAGGACGGTACTCAAAAAATAGTTATAAATGACATTATCAATCCATCCGTTACACACAAAAAGGCTTTTCTCCCTAACAAAAATATCTTTGCTATTTGACCATCTAAAATCAAACTATGCTGATAATGGCTGACTGACCAACACTGGATTTGGCATTTTGCAAAGTTTTGTAGAATTCTAAATATTAGCCTGATGATTAAAGTATTTTCATTATTATAGTTTATTAAAATTTGATTAAAATGGTTTTGTTCTGCTAAACATTTAATTATTCAGTTTTAACTTTATTTTGTGTCTATTAACTTATGTATTTTATATATGTATTGTCAACTATTTTATTTATTTATTTATTTTTTCTATATGGTAAATGCCATATGGAAATTTATCAGGTGATGCCACAGAGGAATGAACCACCAACTTATCCAGCATATGTTTTACACAGTGGATGCCCTTCCAGCCGCAACCCAGTACTGGGAAACCCCCATACAGTCTTACATTTACACAAACACACTCATGAACTTTGTCCAATTTAGTTTACCCAATTTACTTAGTGTATGTCTCTGCACTTTAAGGGGAAGCCGGAGCACCCGGAGGAAACCCACGCAAATACGGGGAGAACCACACAGAAATGCCAACTGACCCTGGACTCAAACCAGCAATCCTTGACTTGTGGTGAGGTAACAGCGCTAGAGCCAACGTGCCACCCATATAAGCAAACCAAATAAATAAAAATAAAACAAATTACACCCATTCAAAAAAAGTTACCCAACGTCCCCCCCAAAAAAAAAAAAAATGTAACCAATAAAATATAAAAATGTTAATAAAATCTACATGGTATCAATGAATATATAATAACACTATTTCCACATAATGCCAGAAGGCACATCATGGCCTAATGCATTGTGAGACAGAGAGAAAGGATTACTGAACTGAAAAGCTCAGTGTATCTGTCTTTATTTCCAAGTCTCTCTATTCTCTGTGTTCCATTTGTCCTTTTTCAGATGAACATTTAGCTTTGAGCGGCATTTGTTGCCTTCTCTAATGCGTTTAGCTGAGGGCGAGTTACAGTAGTGTCCTACTGACTGAATTGACTTCGCAGTGTGTGAGACGCTGCCATTCAGGCCCTGCTCTCCTCCGCTATGTGGGAGGCTGGACTGGATGTTTTTCGGCCCCGAGGCCAATTTGGCCTGAATATTTATTTCTAAAAAGAAAATTCATTGTCCCTGTGCACCATAATAAACACTAAAGTACGTCTCTTCATTTGTTTAAATGTATAGTGTGCTGGATAAAAGCATCTTTAAAAAATAGAAAGAAAGAAATCTCTGATGGATGTGTTGAATGAAACATGGACAAATCTATAAGTATTTTCATGGTCAACTGGGGTAAACAGAAGTCTCTTCAAAAAGATACAAACATATACGCTAGATAAATGCATATTGTTCAAAGTTGTAAATAAAGAGAAGATTCCTAAAGTACATTCATTCATTCATTCATTCCTTTTCTTTTCGGCTTAGTCCCTTTATTAATCCGGGGTCGCCACAGTGGAATGAACCGCCAATTTATCCTGCATTTGTTTTTTACGCAGCGGATGCCCTTCCAGCTTCAACCCATCTTCGGGAAACATCCATACACACTCACTCACAAACACACACTATGGACAATTTAGCTCACCCAATTCACCTGTACCGCATGTCTTTGGACTGTGGGGGAAACCGGAGCACCCGGAGGAAACCCACGCAACCACGGGGAGAACATGCAAACTCCACACAGAAATGCCAACTGACCCAGCCGAGGCTCGAACCAGCGACCTTCTTGCTGTGTGGCGAACGTGCTACCCACTAGGCCACCGTGGCGCTTCCTAAAGTACATCTTGCTCAAAAAAAGTTTACTTTGTTATTACTTTGTTTCACTTTGTGTTAAAGCTGCAAAAATTGCAATTATTAATTGTTTTTCAATATGCATCTGTGGATGTTTCACAATTTAGAACAACTCAGTCTTTCTACTTTAAATCATTTGCCTAATAATTGTTAAATTTCTAGCAATTTGTGAAAAGCTGAAAACAGTTCTTCGCGTGGGTTTCCTCCGAGTGCTCCGGTTTCCCCCACAGTCCAAAGAAAAAAAACGGTAAAGGTGAATTGGGTAAGCTAAATTGTCCATAGTGTATGAGTGTGAATGATAATGTATGGATGTTTCCCAGAGATGGGTTGCGGCTGCAAGGGCATCCGCTGCATAAAACAAATGCTGGATAAGTTGGCAGTTCATTTTGCTGTGGCGACCCTGGATTAATAAAGGGACTAAGCTGAAAAGAAAATAAATGAATGAAAAGATAAAAACAACTCAAATCATTTTTGTTTTTTAAACAAATACTTTTTTGTTTATTTAACTGAAATCATAGTAAAAAATGTGTTTGCTAGACTTCTAATTTGTGGGTTTTAACTGTGAAAATGTGTTGCGTGGTAAATCCTACAACAAATTTTGATCATTGTATCAAAAAATAATAACTTGACTTAGTTGATCATTTGAAAAGTGGCAGAAGGTAGATTTTTCCGATGAATCATCTGTTGAACTGTATCTTAATCCTCACAAGTACTGCAGAAGACCTATCGGAACCCGCATGGATTTACACAGAAATCAGTTAAGTTTGGCAACATCAGCAGTCTGAGGTATCAAGACATTTGTGCTGTCCATTACATTACAAACAACATGACAGGGCAATATCTTCAGCAAGATAGCGCTCCTCATACTTCAGCCTCCACGTCAAAGTTTCTGAAAGCAAAGAAGGACAAGGTACTCCATTCGGCCAGCCCAGTCACCAGACATGAACATTATTAATCATGTCTGGGGCAACATGGAGGAGGAGGAGGCATTGAAGATGAATCTAAAGAATCTTAATGAACTCTGGGAGTCTTGCAAGAACGCTTTCTTTGCCATTCCAGATGACTTTATTAATAAGTTGTTTGAGTCATTGTAGAGATATATGAATGCAGTCGTCCAAGCTTATAGAAGTCATACACAATATTAATTATTATTCCACTGCACAAAAACTTTATATTCTATACTGTACATTATTTTTGTTTAGTGACAAGACATTGTCTGACCTTACTGTCCTTATTAAATAATTAAAAATCAAGATATGGTCATATTTTATTTTGGTAGAATAAGCATAATCTAGAGGCCTTTGCCTTTCATACAGTATGAGCCACTTCTGATAACAAATGATCAACTAGAAGTCATTGTATATTAACTAAAATGCTTATGAAATTAAAATCTATTCAATTTATTGTCCTGGCTACTTCACATTTATTATACCCTGTCTGATTCAATTGTGCATCACAAGCATCCAAATAACCTTATATTTACTGTTACGTAACATGTTGTCTATTACTTTGGAGCGTGATAGAAAAATCTGTTAGCAAAATAAAAAGACTGTTTTGAATTTTCTGGCTGCACAGAATGTTTGTAAAGCGTGCCAGTGAGGCTGTTACAGAACAGACCGACGGCTCTCCAGACCTTTGCACTTCTGCTTATGGTTCTTAAAATCCTGTTATATTCACAGAATAAATAGTAACGGGTTATATAAAATGTGCTAGAACTTTAAGTTTGTTGGCTGCAGAAGTTATGCTAAACTCTCAAGAAAAATCACAAAATGTCCTGATGAGCAACAGCATGTTGTTGTAACTAATTCTATGGCACATTAAATTCAAGTCACGGTTGACATAAAATGCGACATATGCTGGGATAATTAATATGAT
>CAIGQQ010031495.1:189183-201524 GCA_903798035.1 Danio albolineatus
CCCCATTTTTGCATCAAGAACATGAAGCGTGTTTTTGAATAATTTGTGACATTATAGGCCTGCTCATGATAATTACAAGCGCGTTTTACAATACCGTAATTACTGACACAGTTACATTACCATAATTGCACTTACATAAACCTCATTAGGCCTACAGTAATAAAGGAAATTGTGGATAACTATCATGAAAATAATGCCACAAAATGTTAAAAGAGGTCTATAAATAAGCTTGTTATTCAATTCCTTTCAAAATTGTATGATTTGTAAACCACTACCATCAGCAACTGACATTGCAAAAAATAATTTTAATCTGCTTTTGGTTGGCCCGACTCATTGCTCTGCCCATATTATAATTCCCACCGGTTCAACCATGTGGTCTGTGCACATATGAAAATACACATACATATATTGCTAGTACCAGATTGGACCCCCTTTTACCTTAGAGCTACTATAATTCAACATAGAATAGATTCAGCAAGGCACACAATTCACAGATATCTCCAGTTTCTGCACTTCCCAAAGGTGCTCCACTGGATTGGTATCTGCCGTCTGAGAAGGCCATCTGAGTTTAGTGAATTCACTGTCATGTTCAAGAGAGATTATTTGAACTGCTGCTAAAAAGGTAGTACCACAAGATGGGTACACTGTGCTCAGGAAGGTTCAACATGATCAGCAACAATCATCAAGTAGACTGTGGCATTTAAAGGAACTTTATTTTGGAAATGGGCTCTTCTGACTGGTCCCCTAGAGTTTAACAGCTGAGTTTTACCATTTTTAAATCCATTCAGCCAATCTCTACAGTGGCCGAGAGAGCTTAACGCGCTGCAATTTAAGAAAGCACATGCAATTACAAAAAACACCAGCAAAGTAAGAAACGATCTTCATCAATTTGACAGCGCACCTGTTGCAAATTCTGACAACACAGACAACGTAAGAAACGCGCAGCAAATTGATCAAAACACAGACAATGGAAGAAACGCGCAGCAAAGTGGTCAAAACACTTGGAAACATCCACATAACACAACGGAAATGTTCAGTAAAGTGATTGGTGGTCTTTGAAAGGTGAGTTGTTTTTCGTTTATTTTAATATCCTGATTACACGATTCCGTTGTCTTTTGTAAATTATCACGGCAGAATAACACATCCATATCTCAGCTGGGTCCGTCATGTTTTTGGGTCATCTTGAAAGATCGTTTCTTAATTTGCTGGTGTTTTTTTGTTATTCCTTTCTTAAATTGCAGCACGTTAAGCTCTCTCGGCCACCGTAAATCTCCCAGTCTGGCAATTTTAGCTTAGCTTAGCATAATTCATTGAATCGGATTAGACCAGGGGTGCTCAACCGTGTTCCTGGAGAGCCCTCCTGCAGATCTCAGTTGCAACCCATATCAAACACACCTGCCTGTAAATATCAAGTGCTGTTCAGGTCCTAATTAATTGGTTCAGGTGTGTTTGATCAGGGTTGCGACTGAAATCTGCAGGAGGGTGGCTCTCTAGGAACAGGGTTGAGCACTCCTGGATTAGACCAGTAGCATTTTTCTTTCTTGTCGGCTTAGTCCCTTTATTAATCCGGGGTCGCCACAGCGGAATGAACCGCCAACTTATCCAGCATTTGTTTTACGCAGCGGATGCCCTTCCAGCTGCAACCCATCTCTGGGAAACATCCATACATTCTCATTCACACACATTCACTACGGACAATTTAGACTACCCAATTCACCTGTACTGCATGTCTTTGGACTGTGGGGGAAACCGGAGCACCCGGAGGAATCCCACGCGAACACGGGGAGAACATGCAAACTACACACAGAAATGCCAACTGACCCAGCTGAGGCTCGAACCAGCGACCTTCTTGCTGTGAGGCAAGAAGTTCACTACCTACTGCGCCACCGTGTCGCCCACCATTAGCATTTCACTCAAATAAAAAGAGTTTTGATTCATTCATTCATTCATTTTCTTTTCGGCTTAGTCCCTTTATTAATCCGGGGTCGCCACAGCGGATTGAACCGCCAACTTATCCAGCATTTGTTTCACGCAGCGGATGCCCTTCCAGCTGCAACCCATCTCTGGGAAACACATTCATACATTCTCATTCACACACATACACTACGGACAATTTAGCTTACCCAATTCACCTGTACCGCATGTCTTTGGACTGTGGGGGAAACCGGAGCACCCGGAGGAAACCCACGCAACCACGGGGAGAACATGCAAACTCCACACAGAAATGCCAACTGGCCTAGCCGGGGATCGAACCAGCGACCTTCTTGCTGTGAGGCGAACGTGCTACTCACTACGCCACCGTGGCGCCCAAGAGTTTTGATAGTTTTCCTATTTAAAGCTTGACTCTTCTGTTGTTACTCCGTGTACTAGGACGTACGAAAGTATAGTTGCGTTGATAGTTGCTATGTTCTAGGTCGATACGGCTAGGAATGGCTAGCGTCTGATGGATTAATGGAGAAAGAGCACAACCAGAAAGCTAAAGCAGCAAAACAAAACAAAACAATATTGAGGAAAATAAAATAAATAAATGGTGAGCAAAAATAAGAAAAATAAGAAAATACATTCCATATTATTTGAAATGCAGTGAGCTCCTGCCGTGTGTTTAGCTGATTAGATTAGATTAGATTTGGCTGATTAACAAGCAGTCGAACAAGTCTAATACACTGTAAAAACAAATATCTGTTAATTAACACTTTCTGTATTTTGTGATTCACAAGTGTTCTCTATTTATAGTTGTGAATTGCATTATGGAACCTTGATCTCTGCTCTCTCGACTTTTGATGTTCAAAATTCAACTCTACAGTTTATCAAAGTGACTTTTATTGAAATTTTAGTGGTTTGAAATAATATAACATATAAAAGAAAGAGGAATAAGTCTGTAAAATAACAGAAAATGTACTGGCGGTTTATTGCAAAGGTTTTTTGTACCATAACATGCAATACTAACCCATACAATAACACTTTAAACTATTAAACATGTTAATAAAAGTTTTCAGGTTTAATGTTGTTGGAAGAAAAAAACAAGGTCCCATAATGCAATTCATAAGCATAAATAAACATAAAAAATAATAATAACACGTATCACAAATTACAAAAGCTGCTAATTTACGGATATTTTTCAAGTTTGATCAAAATATATCCCAGGTGTTTTTATCATGCTCCATAAATTTCACCGCAAACGTCTATGTTTGTTGATTTTTATATATAACTCCTATGTTCTATATCATTGGGTTTATTGAACATGCTGCAAAAAAAAGCTGTCTATCTCACTCTATTTACAAATCCCTGGCCGAAATCACCTTTATTTACCCTTGTGCACTCATCCTGCTATCTTCATGTTAAACGAGGCCAAGTGTGAGAGTGAGGGGAGATCCGACTGTCACGGGCGTCTCGTAAAACTGACACATCCCTGATTCATATCTGTTCATGTCAGCTTCAAGAACATCCAGCAGAAAGCACTCTTGGTGTTACCGGCCGGGCGAATAAAGAGATGTGTGTTGATCGCTTCAAGGCAAAGAGCTGGATGAGAAAAAAACACAGTAAAGACAGCGAGAAAGAAAATGCTCTGCTAGGTCATGTTGTGACCTCACTGTGAGCAATGACTAAAGGCAGGAGAGTGTAAAAGAAATGGGTTTGCACGTATAAATCAGAGCAATCTGCTTTCCTTTAAATGAATGATCTGCTTCTTTCTATATATTTTTTAAATTTATTTTCAGAAATATTTATAAAGTTGAACATTTAATTTAATTTAATTTAATTTAATTTAAATGGCTGGATAAAGCCTGTACTGAATAATAATAATAATTATAATAATAATATAATAATAATTAATATTTATTTGAGAGATAATATTATTAGTTACTTTCTCTTATTTGTCTTTCTAAATTTGCAAACACTGCAGCAGTGAGTTGGTTTAATGATTCAACTAATCAAGTATGACGTTGGATGATGTTAGTTAGCTTGTATGATGCAGTTTTTTTTTTTTTTTGTATCCTTTGTACTAACAGTGAGGACCACAAAGGAAATAAACCAATGGCTTTATTGTTTTTTTTATCCTCAAGAGTTCTACTTCAAGATGTTTACTTTTACAAACGTGTCAAATAAAATGCAATTCAATTCAATGGGAAGTACTCTCTAAAAAGTCTTTAAAAATGATTGTGTTAACTTGTTTAGGCAGTATTCATTCATTCATTCATTCATTCATTTTCTTTTCGGCTTAGTCCCTTTTTTAATCTGGGGTCGCCACCGCAGAATGAACCGCCAACTTAACCAGCACAGGTTTTACGCAGCGGATGCCCTTTCATTTGCAACCCATCTTTGGGAAACATCCAAACACATTAATTTGAACACATACACTATGGACAGTTTAGACTATCCAATTCCCCTCGAGCGCATGAGTTTGGACTTGTGGCAGAAACCGGAGCACCCGGAGGAAACCCACGCGACCACAGAGAGAACATGCAAACTCCACACAGAAATGCCAACTGACCTTGCCAAGGCTCGAACCAGCGACCTTCTTGCTGTGAGGCGATCGTGCTACCCACTACACCACCGTGGCGCCCTGTTTAGGCAGCAATGGGAATTAATTTCTGTAATATGGAAGGTACTCTGGGCCAAAAGTATAGTATAAGATTAAATTTCGTGGCATGACACACTGAACAAAACAGAAGCTCTCATAGTAAACGTCACATTCCTTTGTGTTTCCCAGAATAAACGTCTCACTACAAAAAGGTGAGTCTACCTGTTGACTTAAAAGCGACAAGTTGACTTTACTTAAAAAAAGTGATTTAACATGTTATAGCTTGGAACTATAGAGTTTTAAAAATATATATAATTATGAATATAGTTTATATAATTAATACATTTAAGGCAAGGAGTTCAAACTTATGAGGTTTTTAAAGTAACGTAAATTATGAACTTTAAAAGCAATGGGTTTACTTTTTTTTTTTTATAAAGTAACTAATTGCTCTTTTACACAACCATCATGGGAACACACACTTTCCTAAAATGTGTACCTTGGAGAACACTGACAGAATGGCTTAATGTACAAAAAGTGCTGCAAGCCTTCATATTCAATCGGTCATCCAGGAAGTTTCATTACAAACTCACGTTGGCAATAAAAATGTCATTAATATAGTGAAAATGTTTGCATGTATCCCATTAAATAAACAACATAATATATTATCATTTTCAAATGAATTAGCTGGTAGATACAGTAATGCAAACATATTAAGACATCTGTTGTTTGAAAGCTGTTGCAGGAGTGGTTGCATACAGTGTATAGGATTAAAGTAGTAATAATAATACAATTAATTAAAATGTTTATTTATATTAATTAAAATACATTTTACAATATCTGTGTAAAAATATGCAATTGTCGCTCTCAGATGAGGGGGAGGAAAACCTCTTTATGTACTGTTTTGTTGCCTTTGCACGTTTGACCTGGTTTGACCCCACTACGTTGCCCTCAATCTGGAAAGAAATGAAGTTTTCAATTTCTCAAGAAGCCTTCAGGCTTTGTGTATTGCTGTGTCTGTTTTTCTCTCAACCGTTGTGGACGATTACATTTTGATGTGTGTGTGTCTGTTTCCCTCTGAAGGCGCCGATGTCTCGATCAAATTTGACCCCTTTACGGGTGCTCAAAATAGCCCCTAGTTTGATTCATAGAGCTGCTCCTTTACATTCTCCGATATCTCTGAAACATGAAATGCAATGCCATTTTATTCAGATAACGTTGCCCTGACATTTTATGAGAGCCTGTAACTCTGTAAGGGATTTTTCAGCTGAATGAATCTGAAACTGTCTCCAAATTCAAAACAGATATCAAATGAAACTGGTCATGTCTGACTGAGCACATTTCCGATTTCAAAGTTTAGATGTTAATGTGACATTGTCGTTTAACACAGAGGTTAATCTCCCCTTAAGCTTGTTTGAATGAACATTAAAGTTGTTTACAATGGAAAATGTGTGTATTTTAAAATTAAACAAATTCAACAAGACCACTGTGGCCTGATTCACACATACGCAAACACATACAAAGACTTCAGTTTTTAGTGAATCATAAACATTATAAACTATTATCTTTAGTGAATCAGAAACATAAAGCATGGCCAGTGCAAACCCAATAGCACTTGTGGTGTTTCTGGTCAAAAATGCTTGTAAAATTTGCATGTAAACAATTTTTTTTCTTTATAATGTGATGTCATCAGATATTGTACTCATCATATTTTGTATATTGTATACTATTTCTTGTTTAGTTTTCCTTCAAGACAGAGTTCATATTTTTGGTACTGATTAATCATTGTCCTCATTGACTTGCAACAAACCTGTTTGATTTTCATTCTTTTATTCAACACAAAAGCTAATATTATGAAAAATGTTGGAAACTTGTAACCATTGACTTCTGTAGTACTTTTTTTTTTCTCACTTAGCATTTCCAATTTTTTTTTTTTCATAATACATTCTTATGTGAGCAACACAAAAAAGAAACTAAAACAGGTTTGGAACCAGGGTTAGTAAATTTTTATTTTGAGGTAAAAAAAAAAATCCCTTTAAGCATCAGTTTTTGAGTAACAAGTAATGTTTGTGGAATATTTTGGAAGAGTTTGTATTGAAATGTTTTTTACTTTGTCATAAAATCAACTAATCGTTTTAAAAGTATAAGTTCTCACTTTGTAAAGTAAGGTTAACCAATCCCTTTAAACACACTTGGCTTACTCATCTTTTTAAGTAATGTCAACTAACAAAACAACTGGTTTGACCACTTTTTTAGGTTAAGTCAACTAATTGTTTTAAAAGTTTACGCACTTTTAAAAGTACTCAAATAATCCCTTTAAACACAATGGGTTTATTCACCCTTTTAAGTAAAGTCAACTAATTGCTTTAAAAGCAACTGGTTTATTCACTTTTTTTAGGTTGTCAAATTATTGCTTTAAAAGTTTACTTTTAAAAATAAACTCAAATAATTGCTTACTTTTGAAAGGAAAGTCAACTAATCGCTTTAAAAGTTTACTTACTTTTAAAAATAAACTCAAATAATTGCTTACCTTTGAAAGGAAAGTCATAATCGCTTTAAAAGTTTGCTCACTTCTTAAAGTAAGGTCAACCAACTCATTTAAACGCTATGGGATTACTCACCCTTTTAAGTAAAGTCATCTATTTGCTTTAAAAGAGACTACTGTAGTTAAGTCAGCTAATTGCTTTAAAAGTTTACTCACTTTTAAAAGTAAATTCAAATAATTGCTTTCAAGGAAAAGTCGACTAATCACTTTAATAGCAACATATTTACTAACTCATTTAAGTAAAGTCAACTAATTGCTTTAAAAGTTTACTCACTTTTTAAAGTATATGGTCAACCAATCTTTTTAAATGCAATGGGTTTACTCACGCTTTTCAAGTCAAGTCAACTTAACACTTTAAAAGTGACTGGTTTACTCACTTTTTTAGGTTGTCAAATAATTGCTTTAAAAATTTATTTACTTTTAAAACTCAAATAATTGCTTACCTTTGAAAGGAAAGTCAACTAATCGCTTTAAAAGTTTGCTCACTTTTTAAAGTAAGGTCAACCAACGCATTTAAACTCTTTGGGATTACTCACCTTTTAAGTAAAGTCATCTAATTGCTTTAAAAGTGACCGGTTTCCTCACTTTTTTAGGTTAAGTCAACTAATCGCTTTAAACGTTTACTCACATTTATAAGTAAACTCAACTAACCACTTTAAAATTTTATGCACTTTAAAGAGCATTCAACTAATCACTTTAAAAGCAACAGATTTACTCAACTGAATTAAAGTCAACTACTCATTTTTTACAGTGTATCCACACATAAAAAATATGCCACGCATGCAATAAAATCTGCAAATAACCCATAATACCCTTAAAAACCCAAAGCTGAATATAACACCAACATTCCTTCCCAACGCCTTCAGAACAATACTTCATTTCAGATCCAGCCTGGTGTGACCGTGAAACGCAGGGTCACTCCACTGATCTCTCAGATAAATGGTAACACAAGACATTTTCGCCCCACAAGTTTTAGGGGTCAGAGTTGTGATGCAAATAAGCGGAATGTCTTATTGATTTAAGTCTGGCTTTTCAAGGTAGACTGGCTTTTTGTTAGATTCAAGAGCAGGAATTCATTCATCACACACTTAATAGGCAACATCAGAGAAGGCTACTTGTTTTCCTCAGGTGCGGAGGCTGTCCTTCAGGCTACGTGCTCATGACTTTGAGCGTGTCTGTCGTTTGCCAGCTATCATTATCACGCGTCTCAGCTGGTAATGGCTTTTTGTGTGGGTATAATGAAAGAACTTCTCATACCTGACTGCACTTCAGACGCTCAGCCGATATTTGCTCACGTGTGAGTAATGCGAAATGCTGTTGCTTTTGTACATGCAAAGTATAATTAAGGTGTCAAAGGTGAAGGACGGAGTCATAATATGCCGTGAAATCGCAGAAAAAGTGCCGGAAGCAATAGCACAGAATCAAGCCTGACCTTAACAGCTTTGTGCACAGAAATGACTTTTTAAAATTGTGCAAGCTGATTGGTCCTTGACATGGTATCTGTCAGCCAAATGAACTCACATGATCATCCTGAAATATTTACATTTGCTTTTGCCTTTTACCTCGTATGTTGTGGTTTTGGCCTTCACCAGTGGTGCACAGAACAATGCATTTCTAAACAAAAACAGCCCAGAAATGACTTACAACATGAATAAATTGAATTTTCAAATGTATTTATTTTGATTTTGTTTACAGTTATTTTGATAATATATATTATATAAAACAAAATATATATAAGGTGTCTTGGTGGTGCAGTAGGTAGTACACTTGCCTCACAGCAAAAAGGTCGCTGGTTCGAACCTCGACTGGGTCAGTTGGCATTTCTGTATGGAGTTTACATGTTCTTTCCGTGTTCGCGTGGGTTTCCTCTGGGTGCTCCGGTTTCCCCCACAAGTCCAAAGACATGCGGTAGAGGTGAATTGGGTAAGTTAAATTGTCCGTAGTGTATGTGTGTGAATGAGAGTGTATGGCTGTTTCCCAGAGATGGTTTGCAGCTGGAAGGGCATACGCTTTGTAAAAAATATGCTGGAAAAGTTGGCGGTTCATTTCGCTCTGGCGACCCCAGATTAATAAAGAGACTAAGCCGAAAAGAAAATTAATAAATGAATATATTTATATATCTACATATGTGTGTACAGTACAATAACGATGTAAATCACATTCAGAGCCATTTTACTTGCAATAAAATGAACATAACTGAAATTATATAAAATATCTGCAGCTGGAAGGGCATCCGCTGCGTAAAACAGATGCTGGATAAGTTGGCGGTTCATTACGCTGTGGCGACCCCGGATTAATAAAGGGACTAAGCCGATAAGAAAATGAATGAATGAACGAATGAATGAATTAATGAATGAATATTCAAATATCAAAACCAAGAAAACACATGTACTGTAGTGGTACACAAAAAAGAAAAAGCCGTCACTCATATATGAATACCAGACAAAGTTGTGTTTGACACACAAAAACATATTTAAATTTTTTTTTGTTTAAATTTGCAACTTTTTAAAATTTAAATAACTTTAATTTAACTTAAATAATTGTTTTTTAAATTTGAGAATCAGCTTACATTTATCTGTAATTATTTAAAATAAAAACAGTTAAGATGTATTTTATGTAAATAACAACAACAAAAAAAGATACAAATACAGTGCAATGACTCAAATATGGGAGATATTAAAATGGAAACTTAGTCCAATGACAAAATAACATTTTGCATGATCCAAATAAGGCATTAGGTGACTTTGAAAGTGGCATGGTTGTTGGTGCCAGACGGGCTGGTCTGAGTATTTCATAAACTGCTGATCTGCTGGGATTTTCACGCACAACCGTCTCTAGGGTTTACAGAGAATGATCCGAAAAAGAGAAAATATCCAGTCGCTGGGTTACAGCAGCAGAAGACGCCAGCGGGTGCCCCTCCTGTCAGCTAAAAACAGGAAACTGAGGCTACTATTCAAAAACAACATAAGAAGCATGGATTCATCATGACTTTTATCAACGATTCTGACTGGCAGGGGTGGTGTAATAGTGTGGGGGATATTTTCTTAGGACACTTTGGGCTCATTAGTGCCAAATGACCAATGCCACAGCCTACCTGAGTATTTTTGCTGACCATGTTGATCTTTATATGACCACAGTGTACCCATCTTCTGATGGCTACTTCCAGTATTATAACGCACTGTGTCATAAAGTGTGAATCATCTCAGACTGGTTTCTTGAACATGACAATGAGTTCACTGTACTCAAACGGCCTCCACAGTCATCAGGTCTCAGTCCAATAGAGCACCTTTGGGATGCGGTGGAAAGGGAGATTCACATCATGAGTAGCAGACAAACATGCAGCAACTGTGAGATGCCGTAATGTCAATATGGGTCAAAATCTCTAAGGTATATTTCCAGTACCTTGTTGAATCTATGCCAAGAAGCATTAAGGCAGTTCTAATAAAGTTGCCGGTGAGTGTATTTTACCATTTGATTGACCATGAAAAAATTATCACAGATTTTTCCACACATCCACCTAGTTGACAATCATACACAAATATGAAAAATCATCAAAAAAGCTATAAACATAAGAATGAAAACATGTTTTATTTTACGTTAGACTCAGGTCTGCCAAAACAGCACATTTTGTTTACAGCCTTGCTTCAATTTCCTGTGAATTTACGAGGTGTAATCCGGACTCCCGTATTTCTGTCCTGATAGGTTCCACAGTCTCCATCTATTACACACAATGTCTTTGTCTCCTAAACCCATCTATCTTTCCCATCGGAAAGTGCAGATTTGTCACTCAGCATCTAATAGCAGCTTCTGATAGTGCCGCAGAAGCCTGTGCTGCTTTTTTTTGTTTAGCCAATGTTTTCTAACAGATCTCACACAGGTGGAGACACAGGATTCAATTCCCTTTGTTATAATTCCACTCATTATCTGCTTTCACAGAACACTTGTGTTTTAAAGATTCTGCAATTATGCTTTTGTCAGGGCGAATCACCTCCGAAACAATGCCAGGTGAAGAATATTACTTTCAGATTGATTTTATTCAGCGGGGTGTAGAATGCAATGCATAATGGCAAACAACTTAGCAGAAGTAAGTCTGCGCTATAGTAGTTCTTGTGAAAGCAACAGGACTTTTCTTTTTTTACATTCATTTTACATCTCAACAGAGTGTGTGGCCTTTTAAAAAAAACTCTTAAAAACTCAAACTTTATGTTTATAAAAGATTTTTAAAAGATTAGTTCAACCAAAAAATGAAAATGATGTTATTAATTACTTTTCTTTATGTTGTTTCAATCCCATGAGACCTTCTTTAATCTTCAGAACACAAATTAAGATATTTTAGATGAAATCTGAGAGCTCTCTGACTCTCAATCCAGAGATGTTCAGTCAAGTAAAGGAATCAAAAACATCCTCAGACATTCCATGTGTACACAACGGTAAAAACAACCTATTTTTTCCCTATCAGGTCAGGATGTGCGTTTACCGCAGTAAATATGACGTTTGTGTGTTGCATTGACTCTAATGGGAAAATATCTGTAAATTAGCACTTTTTTGTATATTGTGAAGGCGTCATGGTGGCACAGTGGGTAGCACGATTGCCTTACAGCAAGAAGGTCACTGGTTCAAGCCCCGGCTGGGCCAGCTGGCATTTCTGTGTGGAGTTTGCATGATATTCCCTGTGTTGGCGTGGGTTTGCTTAGGGTGCTCCAGTTTCCCCCACAGTGCAAAGACAAGTGCTATAGGTGAATTGGGTAACCTAAATTGTCCGTAGTATCTGTGTGTGAATAAGTGTGTGTGTGGGTGTTTCCCAGTGTTGGGTTGCAGCTGGAAGGCCATCTGCTGCGTACAGTAAAACATATGCTGGATAAGTTAATTCCCCTGATTAATAAAGGGACTAAGCTGAAAAGAAAATGAATGAATGTATTTTGTGATTCGCGTTTTTATTTCATTTGCCCTCCATTTATTTATGCTTTTGAATTGCATTATGAGACCTTGATCTGTCTTCCAACAACTTTTAACACTGAAAAGTTTGAAATGACTTTAATTAACATTTGTAATATTTTAAAGTGATATTTTGTCTGGGTTGGTGTTTTGGTATATTACGGTCTAAAAACCTGGTAATAAACTGTACATTTGCTTTCTTATTTCTTATATATTAGATTGGATTGGATTGGATTATATTATATTTTATATTATATTATATTATATTATATTATATTATATTATATTATATTATATTATATTATATTATATTATATTATATTATATTATATTATATTATATTAT
>CAIGQQ010031495.1:212172-255231 GCA_903798035.1 Danio albolineatus
GCACTGATCCCTCCTGCATTTGAAAGATCATATTTTCTTTCTTTTTCCTCAGTGTCTGTCTCACAAAGCTAAGCATAGAGAAACTGTCTTGTAATTTTAAAAAATGAATCTCACGAGTCACAACAGAATAATTTGTTGTGTCATTGTCTGTGTTATTGACTGGGCAATTAATCGAAATCAACATTCAGAATCCATAATCTATCACATTTTTCCAGGTCAATTATTTCAGTTACTTTCCCTACTCCGTGTGGAGTCGCATAACCCCGCTCTGTTAAGGCTGATTTATACTTTATACTGCGTCGAATGCAGCCTTTATGCGGTCACATACCTGTGCACCTCTCAAAAAATGTAACTACACGTCACTAGTTTGCACTAGATTGACGATGATTGGATGGTGTGCCAGAACCGGCATATTTTCCAATTACAATAAAATTATTATTTATATTAAAGTATTTGTTTACAGAAGATTCAAGAAATGCACTGTTTAAAATATTATTTACATGATATACAAGTCATTTTATTTAGAAGAGATACTTTTAAAATATAAACATTTTTACATTTAAAATAATTAATTACAAACGTAAATTAATTCCTTATGGATTCCAAAAGTGAAAGTTATTTGTTTTCACTTTTTTATGTAAGAAAAAAAGTGACTGTTTTAGGCAATATGTTTTCTAATTTCAGTTGTTCAACATTGATTTTCAATAAATAATAATAGAGATCTGATAGTGTGTGCTTTATTTTATTTTAAAATCAAGTAATACACCCTTCATTCAAAATTCTGACTTCCAATATGAGCTTATTTACTGTACAAAACTTGCTAAAAAAATTGTTAATTAATCATAATCGAGTTAAAATGTTCAGTTAATCGAGATTTTGATTTTAGGCCAAATTGCCCAGCCCTAAAATATTATATTATATAAATATTATATTATATTATATTAAAATGGTTTATAACATGTTATCACTACTTTTATAATAATAATGGAAATAATAATTCTTTATTTAAATGTAATATTATTTTTGATTTTGAGTTTATAATAGGCCTATAATGTATTATGCGCTATATATATATATATATATAAATGTGACTTGTCTTGTTAGTTATAGCAAAAAGTATTGGTTGTTGCAGTTAAATAACAAAAATATAATAAACACTTTTTCACAGAAATGTTAATTTCAGTGCTGTGCGTGCGTGCGTGCTTGTGAAAAAACAAAAAATAGAACTATAATGGGGAACTCAAATGGGGTCGATGTTAACTTTTTGGGGAGTTTCTTTGGTAGTGTTTTATATATTTTTTTCCATTTTATATAACCATGCAGCTTATGCACATCTGTCAATTAACATGTGTCAGTACAGATTGAGAGACAAACGTCAAGCCATCAAATTTCAATTACATGCCCCTGTTATTCGTGCCAACATATTATGCAACATATTTCGAATACGAACGGCCAGCAATCCTGCATCTGTTCTAGTTTATAGATGCTACTCATCCACCATGTCTTTTCAAGCATTTTGCTCATGTTGTAATGGTTTCTGTGCCCAGTGTTAGAAAGCCCTGGCAGTCGATCATGTCAGAGAGGAGAACTCAGGGTTGCCAGATCCTTGTTTACTCTTCCAGTTCTTGACAGTGCTCAGACTGGCTCACAGCTGGAACTTGGAGGCCAGACAGATGGATATCATACATGGCAACCAGAGTGAAGCTTCAATGGCTCATGACCACAGCTGAGGGAGAAGGAAAACGAGAATCAAGGAGAGAGATTGAAAGTCAGACAGACAAACAAAGAGAGAAGGGATCTGAGATTAAGGATGGAAATACACAAGCAGTGGATATGACAGTTTGAACTAGTCTACAGGATGTTTTTCTCAAAATTTCTTGAAAGTTTATTCAATCATTTGTTAATTTTCTTTTCAGCTTAATCCTTTTATTAATCTGGGGTTGCCACAGCAGAATGAACCGCCAACCTATCCATCACATGTTTTACGCAGCGGATGCCCTTCCAGTATAAGCATTTAGTGGAAGCATTTAGGAACAACAGCAACTTGTATCAATCCCAGTGAGGGGTCAGCACATGCAGTGGCTCACAGTGCACAGAAGTTATCAACTTTCCTCAGAGTCAATAGATACAGACCTCCACACTTAGCTGAAGAACTATTTATACAGCTACATAGAATGGATTTCCATAGCCAAGCAGCTGCAACCAAGCCTTAGATGTGATGCAGTGGTGTAAAGCACACTGTTAGTGGTCTCTCGAGCACTGAGGACATGATCTCTGGGAAGACCAATAAATGTAGTCTGTTTGGCAATTGATTGAGTCTGCATTTGGCTATTGCCAGGAGAACTATTCATGCTTGACTGCATTGTGCCAGGTCAGTTGGTGAAGTTTTGTTCCTTGCCATTGTTGCCAAGGTCTTGCTTTGGGGACTTTTGGGACTTGTGGGTCTGCACATCGATGGATTTGGTCTTCAGTGTTTGGACTTTCAGCAGAGAAAATTAAACCACACTGAAATGAACTTAACTGAAATTTAACTCTGAAAACTGGACTGGCACAGTTTCAATTCAATAGAACTTCTATGTTAGGCTGCTTTGGCACAGTCTACATTGTAAAAGTGCTATAGAAATCAAAATGAATTGAACTGAATTGAAAGTCTAAACTTTGGTGGATAAAGGATTATGATGTGGGGTTTTTTAGGATCTAGGATTGACCCCTTAGTTCCAGTGAAAGGAAGTCTTAATGCTTCAGCATACCAAGACATTTCAGACAATTTCATGCTTCCAAATTTGGGGACATCCTCTTTCTGTTACAGAATGAGCACAGTGCATAAAACAAGGTCCATAAAGACATGGATGAGCGAGTTCGATGTGGAGGAACTTGATCGGCCTGCATAGTGTCCTGACCTCATCCTGATAGAGTACCTTTGAGATTAATTGGAGTGGAGACTTTAAGGCCAGACCCGACCTCACAAATGTGCTTCTGGATAAATGGTCAAAAATGCCCATTAGCACACTCCAAAACCTTGTGGAAAGCCTTTCCAGAGGGGTTGCAGCTGTTATAAATTCAAAGGGTGAGCCAACTATATGTTAAGCCCTACTAATTAAGGTTGGGATTTCATTAAAGTTAATGTGCGTGTAAAAGCAGTTGTCCCAAAACGTTTGTCAATATAGTGTATATTTTAATTCATGATTTTCATTTGTAAATTGCACATTTTTGATTTATTGTTCTTATTTATTTAAAAATTGAATTGAACTTTTTTTCTCAAAAATAAACTGAATATATTAAATTAGATATAAAATAGAGATTTTGTGCAAATCATAATGTGCTTATTTGTTGTTAAATTGCAAAAAAAAAAAGATATAAAGATGAAGAAATGGCAGGTACCAAATTAGGCATGTAGTGTTGGCACAGTTATAATTGTTAATGACTTAAAGTTTAATTTCTCTGTAGAAGTGTCTAAATTGTGTACAAGTGTCTTTCTTTTAAAGATTCACACTTATCAAGCCCGGATGACAGCATGCAGGGCTGCCTGTGGCATCAGGATGAGATATTTGACATTTCGAATCTTGAGCTGTCATAAATCAGTTTGTTTCACATGCCAGAAAAGAAAAGAAAAAAGGAAAAAGTAAAATAACACCCATCACATCTGCCACTTTGCAGACCTTCATGTGGCCACATCTATATTTAGAGACTGTAGTTATTCAAAATGAGATTCAGAATAAAATAATCCATGAATTCGTTGCGAAATGTCTCAGATGTTTGGTGTCTCAGAGACTGATTTTCTAACAAGTAGTGTATCTTTTCTTTCTTTCTTTTTTATACAGAAACCATTAGATTTTGAGGTTCGTTCACTCTTGAAACTGTTAATGACTGCAGTATCATTGCCACTGAATGCTGGTCAAATTATTTTCTTTGGTTTCCACCTACGCTCATTTCAATTGGTTCATGCATAGCTTCCTGTGTCATTCAGACAATGGGCTACTTTAACATGTCAAGAGGCAGCTGCAATGCCTATACAGACTGAAAAGAATGAGAGAAATACAAAAAGAAGCAATGCAAAAGAATTGAGTGTGCACATATCCCAGAAAAGAAAGCGACGGAAAGAAAGGAAGGCGACCAAAGTAAATTGGTCATCTGAGAAAAGAGAAAAAGAACGAAACGATGCGAGAACGAGAGAGAAATTGATTATACTCTCTGTGTGTGACAACACTTGCAGGAGCCAGACTAAATCAAATGCCATCATTTGAGAGAGCAGAGCAAACTGCTTGGCACGGTACAGTGAGGGGGACACTCGATCTGTCATCCAGCATTCATTTTCACATTCATCAAGCTTCTCCATTCTCTGCTTTTCATTTAGAGCAAACAGATGTAGAGGGATCAATACTGTGCTCCTCTGCATTGGCGCACACCATCCGAGAGGGGACCGAGGGGAGGTGTAAAGGAGCCACATGAGATGCAGTCGCTAGTAAAGAATACAATGAGCCGAGCAAGACTGGTTACGTGTACAGGTGTATGAAATCACAGCTAATGGGCTCATATCAAAGAAGAATGTGATGTGAAAAATGTCTTTCTGTCTGTTTGTCCATCTGTAGCTCTGTTTATCTGTCCATCTACCTGTTTGTCTAGCTATCCATCACTGCAGCTAGCTATCGATTGTATCAGTTTATGTCACAACAAAAATAGTTAGCTTGCACTTTATGTGTTTTGCTATGTCAATCAAACAGTCTGTCACTATTAGAATTTAATTCTCACATGCCACAAAATAGCTACCATTTTATGTAGCCATCTATTGACATCTTTAGCTCACTTCTTATCTGCATCTCTATCTATTGTAACTAGCTGTTGATTGTCTCGAATACAACAAAATAGCCAGCTAGCTCCTTCTCCAGCCTTCTGCTAACTGTTGATCTTTTGTTTTTGTAACTAGCTAGCTTTCGATAGTTGCACTATACAGCATTAGGGCTGGGTATCGAGCTCGATACTTTATAAGCACCGACCGAATCGTCTCGATACTATCGAGTATCGAAAAAATCATTTTCGTTCGGTACCAAATTTCGATACCCAATAATCTTGTCAACGTCAGTGAGCTAGAAAACCTGCGGCATCCTAAACGTGCCCGGATCAAATGCTGGTGATGAGCCTGAATCAGCCTGCTGCGAGGCTGTCTTGAAAATCAATAGTTTACGGCAGTATTACGCCCACTCGCCCAGAGCTTGTCAAATGTGAGGCTGTAATGCGTACACTACACTTTAAAGCATGGCATACATTTAACGCAAACAATGTTTAAGTGATCAAAAGTATGGCTACATTATGCAAAGATTGGCGGCAACAGCGTGCGATGCAATATCAGTAAAAAAGATATCGCGACCAAGACTGGCAACACGTCAAATATGATAATGTGGCCGTTTACGCGGAGAAAATTAAAAGAAGAGACATCAAACGCGGGATGAAAACTTTATGAACCGATATCTTTATTTTCCTCCTCGACACACGCGCTTAAAGGGGAAACACACTCTTAAAGGGGAAACACACCCCGTCACTTTCAGCTCTCTTAAAGGGGAAAAACAACAAGCACAACTCGTAAATGCTGTCACATGTATAAATGTATGCGCCACAATAAAACACCTCGCAGTACACGGAATCAATTTACGAGCAGAAAGTTGCTCCGTGTTTGACTGCAAGAAGATCACGCCAGCGCAGTCATCATATCCTCTCAGTATTTTCCTGACTCCAACAATGTGCCCAGCACAAGCGTCGTCCTCCGTGACTAATGAGGATAACTGTGCGATGGCTGGGGCTCCGAAATGTAAAAATACATACAATACTAAAATGCTTTAAGGTTAACAGTAAATGATGAAGTTTACATTAAAATCATCTTATTTAAATGTCCACCTTAATGTTGTTCCAAACCCATAAGATATTTGTTTACCTTCAGAACACAAATAAAGATCATTTGGATTTAATCCAAGAGCTTTCTGATCCTCCCATAGATTTACTGGATATGCATTTTTCAATGCCCAGAAAGGAACCAAAAACAGTCTAAATAAGTCCATGTGATATAAGTGGTTCAATCATAATTAAATGAAGCTGCAAGAATACTTCTGTGCGCAAAGTAAACAAAAATAACTTTTTTCAATGATTTATCTATGGGAGGATCAGAAAGCTCTTGGATTAAATCCAAAATATCTTCATTTGTAGATAATTAATGACAGAATTTAAATTTTTGGGTGAACTAAACCTTTAAGCAGCAGTAAGCCTCACAAATACTTAAAATTGATTGACTTAAAACGGCTTGAACTTTATTAAAACTGTTTGCACTAATATATTGTGTTAACTACACTTTGTTCATTTTGTGCTTTTGCTCCTTTGTTTATTGGTCTTCAAAGATAAGCCTGCTGTGAAAAGTGTCACAAACATCCTGAAAAAAATAAAACCAAAGTTTCTCTGAGATTGTGTTATGTCATCTTGTTAAAATATATTTCTTAAAATAAAAGTATCGAAAAAAGTATCGTTCGGAACCGGTATCGAATTCAGGGTATCGGTATCGGTATCGAAAATTTTGGAACGATACCCAGCCCTATACAGCATAAAATGTGACCGTTTACGCTCACTGGACATGCACACATATTGCTGGCATTTGTTTACCAATTGCGTTATTGTCATATGATGAGGGAACGATATGCAATAGTCCAGAAGACCAGTCGCAGAGTGATTGTGGATAGCCAGCCATACTGTATCTCTATTTTCAAAAGTCTGCATTTCAGTCTGTTTACACAGCTTTCCAAAGTAAAATGGGGTCTTCAGCATTTTCAAAACACTCCATTTTTGTGAGTAGTGGGGACAGCATAGCCATAACAAAACCTATAGGCTACGTTTTAAAAATTAAAATGCATAAACATAAACAGTGTCTGTGTCTCTCCTGCTATTTTGCTATCTGTCAGTTTAGTTGCTTATCACTAGATATCTAACTATCAACTCGTTCAAATGCCACAAAGTGGCTAGCTATTACTTTCTCTAGCTAGATGTAGCTATTTATTAATATGTAATTATCTAGCTGTGTACGTTTTTTAATATAGTAGCTATAGCTCTCTAGTCATCAAGCTATATTATCTAGTTATCTGTTTTGTTTAGTTAACCATGGCTTTCTAGCTAGCAAAAGTGTCTAGCTATCATTTACACTACATTAAGTCCCGTTTACGTTGCCAGTTAAATGACCGAATTCCGAATTTTTATCTTTTTCTTTTTTGCTCATATGTGACACAGATCAGATCAGTTCTATGACTATGAAAACGAAAAGAAAAAAAAGCATGTATTCAGAGATTGGTTTCAGGCCTCCTTCATATGTGGAAATAAATCTGATATAAATCAGATATGTGACAATGCGACTATCATGTAAACAGGCAGATCGGATTTATTGAGGTGTTTCGTTTTGTATGTCATTAAACTTGTCGCAATGTGGTACTTCTCCACGGTTTAATGACGTAGAAGGAAGAACGCGTGTGGAGACGCCAACAGAGTAAACAACAACAACAGAGGAAACGTGATGCAGTGATGCATTTTGACTGTGTCAGCATGTTTTACAGCATACAGCCACAAGTAAACGTTGCACTTGGTAAACATGCAGCATGGACCCATTTCACCATGACCAATAGTAATGCTAATCATATAAATTTAGTTTTGCTATAAAATATTGAGAGGCTGCACATTTACTCATTAACATTACTAAGGCTTATGTATTAAGGATGAACCTCAAAACCTGACCAGCATATTGAGTTCAGATGACCTATAATTAGATTTTTTTTTTTTTTTTATCAAAACTTAATATTGGTGTAGTAGGGCCATTTTAGTGTTCAAGGCAAGAAATACTTAAAACTTGCCAGATGCAATGTAACGCATCAAGTATTTTCAGCATGTCCTACCATTAAATGAAAATTCTAAAGAGGGTTCTTATCTTTCTATTTATCTAGCTGGTAAGCAACTAGCTAGAAGTTTCCATTCAAATGCCTGTATTTCATGTTGCTTCATAATGGATTAAAATATGCATGGCATTGAAATGACTTGTATGGCAGGTATCCTTGTAGGTACAGTAGGTAGTGGAAATGAACCATTTCAAACAAGTAATGGCACAACAGCTGGATCCTTTCAGTATTCCTCTGCGCTTTATATGTAATTGAAAGTAGATGAAGCGTTGTTTTAAATGGGTAGTTCTGGGGCTCTCTGGGCAATTTCCCCCATTAATGAATCTGCAGATTATTTCTGTGGCAAATGAACCGAGAATGGCACAAATGTATTTATACATGGATCACTAATTAATCTGTTTAAATTGTAAATTCAACAGAAGGTAACCAGTATGGGGCTTCACCTCCTGCTTCCATTTTACACCTGTGCAGACATGTAACACACTTTTTATAAAAGGATATATGACACATCATTTTTGGTAGCACAACTGCTCACTGATCACCATATGTTCAGATTGTCATTTTTAAACAGAAGCACTATATTGTTCTTGACAATAGAGATGCACCGATGTGGATTTTTTTTGTGCCCGATATCGATAACCGATTATGCTTGAGATTTGGAGTCCAATAACCGATGCAAATGGAAGTCCTAAGAGGCCATGCATTAAAATATTTTTGCTCTCTTGTTATGACGTGATCATGACTTAATTATCTCGTGATCTCGACATAACAAAAAGTTGTTTTCTCGTGATCACGACTTAATTTTCACGTGATCTCGACATAACAAAAAGTTGTTTTCTCGTGATCACGACTTAATTTTCACGTGATCTCGACATAACAAAAGTTATGTCGTGATCACAACTTATTTTAATTACTTTAAAATTGCGCAATATAGAGTTGCTTTAAAATGGTAACAGTTGAGGGAATATAATTGTAAATAATGGTATATAATCATATACATGAATCTAATCATGAATGTACATTAATCACGGGCATTTGCGCTCATAATATTATGGCTGTTCTAAACGCCATTAACAAGTTACACGAATGCGCGTCTACAGCTAGGCCAGATATTATTATTATTATTATTATTATTATTATTATTATTATTATTATTATTATTATTATTATTAATAATAATAATAATAATAACAATAATAAATAAATACATAAATAAATAAATAAATAAAAATAAGTCATGATCACGACATAACTTTTGTTATGTCGTGATCACGAGAAAACAACTTTTTGTTATGTCGAGATCACAAAAAAATTAAGTCGTGATCACGAGATAACAAGAGAGCAAAAATATTTGAATGCATGGCCTCTTTGGACTTCCGTAGATATACTATAGCCAATAAATGTAAATATTTCAACATACTTTTATACAGTGAACAACTGATTTTAATTAAAAACTTCATAAAAGTTTAAACTGATCTAATGAACTGAATAGCCAACTGAGAGCAAAAAACAAACAAAAAAAAAAAACAAACAAACCAAAACAATCATTTCAAAACTGCAAGGTGGTTTTATAGCCATATATTCATGATTTCACAAATCTGCATGGCAAAAATAAATGATTTCCTTTTCTTCACATAGCAAATTTAACTGTCGAATAAAAATAATAGGTTAATCAAGAAAATGGGATTTAATTAACAAACAATTAAAATAAATATATATTTTATATAAAATGAAAATGAAAGAACTAAGAACTTAAACCAGCCCAAATGTTCTTGAGTAAAATGTGTTACAGTAATGTACATATGTACAAATATGTAATGTCAGAAAAAAGCGTTTTGAGAGGTGTTTTGACAGTTCAGAGCCATCATACAAGCGAAAAGCTAATCACAGATAGTATTACTTTAGAAAATGCGGCATAAATTCATCCCATTTAGCGTTTTAGATTATTTTAAACACATGTAGGTGCTACTTGTCAATCTTCATTTTTGCTGTCAATTGTGGGAAAAATGATCGATTAAAGGGTTTATGATTATCCGCTGTGAGTTTGAAACTTTAACTGCAGTGCTGTGTAAGGCAGATTTCAATACAACACCTAAGCACTGAGCACAGATGACTTTATGACAAACACAGTAAATAATGTAAAGACAGATTGTGGCGGACGGTTGAGAACCTCTATGCTAGATTCAGTGGCTGGCGCTCGTCTCCCCTGCTGCTGTTTGGGGCCCTGTGAATACTCTGCCGGCTCACTATGTGTGTGCTTGGTATTAGCCATCACTTGCGCTCGTTGTAATCATTATAAATACACTGATCAAACTGAATACAATCTTAAATCAACAACACATGGCAAGCAACACGTTGATAATAACAAATAATCATTAGATTACAAACATCCCAACGAGTTGTTTATTATGTGTGCATCACTGCTATTATGTTTACACATAATATTTTTTCAAACGGCGATTTAAACCCAAATACACAACAACAGTCTTTCAAACATCTCTACAATGATGAGGAATATTGTGACTTACTGAGTTATTAACACACAGCAATACCACACAAAGAAAGGACAGACTTTGATGGACTAAACAATGTGAGGAAAGCTTCTTTATAGTGCAACGAACAAGTTCGACCCATGCATACGCGAGGCAAACAGTTTTGTACAATTACGTAATCCGCTTAAAGATATCGGCCATAATTTTGACATCACACTGATAACGATAACGATAACATTTAAAAATAGCATTTGTCAGTCGTAAACGACATGGCCGCTGACATATTGTGCATCCCTATTTGACAGTGTTGTAAATTTCTCTATTTGCTCACGGCACCAAAACTGTTGTGAAATTCAAAGACGAGCCAAAAACCAGGGAGAACTTTCGGGTATCTTCAAAGCAGAATCCTTTAATTAGAACTCGGCGTCGCTGTGGCGTCATCGAAAGAAACCAGAACTAGTGCAGCTAAGCACTCAGCTTAAATACATTTTTACAGACATTGATACATGTAGGTGGGGACAGACCTAAACAAAGCATGCAAATGAAGTGTTGTTGTTAGCAGGGTAAATAGCCTTTCCAGCCTCGGTCTCATCAGCATATAAGGACCCATTCACGATACATTTTAGCATTAAAAAAAAGTGTGAAAATGATATGCTGGAGTCAGAACCTTATCCATTTGTTAGCCGTGCTTTAAAACTGACAATTTGCATTACTTTGGAGACTGTATTTCACATATATGCTCCCTCAGAATGTATTTTACAATGAAATATATATATTTAAAGAAATGTGTAATCTTTCAACAGTAAAGTTTTTTGAAGATTTAAAAATGGGTAACACTTTACAAAATCAGTACATGCATAATTATGTGTTAATATGTAAACCAAATATTACTTTAATATGAACTAATGTTGAGTTAAGTCGTGCTAATCATGAGCTAACTCTAACTGCAACATGTCACGAGTTCATGTGTGAATAACGGCTACCATTAATTACTTGTTAGTACATGCTTGGTTGTTAATTAATGTATTAACACCTTATGTTATGCTTAATTTAACCATCATGAACTCATGATATGTTAATGTATAATTATATTGTGCAGTTTACTTGGAGGGGCACATTATCAATAACCCGTTCTTAACTGCATTTACACGGAATATCAATAGAAAAGTGTTCTGTCAACATTAACAGTTTAAACACAGGAGTTGATGAGGATGAGTTAATGGTGATGTGCCCCTCAAAGTAAAGTCATGACATACTGTAATTATACATTAGCTCAGGAGTTCATGCTGGTTACATTTATCGTTAACTTAAATGCTAAATAATACATTAATTAACAACATCTACTAACAAGTAATTAAGGTAACCGTTATTCACACATGAACTTTTGTGACTAATGTTAGTTAAACAATTATTGTAACTCATGATTAGTGGATGCATTAACCCATCGTTAGGGCCACACCGAATCTATGCGCGCAGAATTCCGCAGATTTCCGCTGATTTTTAGTTTTATTTACTTGTGTAAATGTGTGTAAATGCATGTTTATTGAGTTTTTAAATTAATTTAAGTAATAATATTGGCTAAAACGAACATATTCATATGATTTATTTACAATACAGTTTGTAAAGTACAATTTTTTGTATTTTAGTAGATATTTTATATGAGAGACTTGCTTTGTTTACCAAATAAAGTGGATCTAATTGGATTCACATTGTAAACATTAAATAAAAGTTTAAAAGGTATTACTTTTTATTTCATATATTAAGGTTTTAGTTATGATACTCCCAAAATCAATCCGCATAAATCTGCAGATTTATAACAAAATACTCTGCAGATTCTGTTTGGCCCTGCTCATCATTAATTCATAATAATGTAATGTTTAGTTTACATACAGTATTAATGCATAATTATTTATGTAACGTTACTGAAAAGTGTTACCTAAAAAAAGCTTATACAAGTATTACCGTAATGTTGAGTGTGAGGCAAAGACAAGAGTGGAGCGAATCCACACGCAGCAACACTTGAATCAAAC
This sequence comes from Danio albolineatus, assembly GCA_903798035.1. Classification (NCBI taxonomy): domain Eukaryota; kingdom Metazoa; phylum Chordata; class Actinopteri; order Cypriniformes; family Danionidae; genus Danio; species Danio albolineatus. Next base: position 224,611 of record CAIGQQ010031495.1, read on the forward strand.
ACATGATTGTTTAAAATGTAGGTTCTAGTTCAACTCTGAAAATTGGACTGAAGCTGTTTCAATTTACTAGAACTTCTACGTTAAGCTGCTTTGACACAAACTTGTGAAAGTGCTATAGAAATAAAGGTGAAATCAGATGATAAAATTCATTTGGCTTCCCATTAGAATGGATGTTTTTCCAAATAAAATATTTTTCTTGTGCTGGCTGGTATCCCAGTTGTCGCTGTTTACAGTCAAATATATCAATTTATGATGTTAGTGTTGAGCGTGACCTCAGTATACTGGCCATTTAGAGGACACTTTCCAAAACATTTAGTCTTCATCACATGATTTTAAACGATATTAAATGTGTGTGAACATCCATCCATCCATCCAGCCATCCATCCATCCAAGCAATGTTTCACAAAATAAAACAAAGCAAATAAAAGTTTCTTTTGCTTTATAGAGAATTTCACAACAGCTTTGAATGTGGCTCAGACAATTAGTCATATTTCAAATATTTTTTGCATTATTATTTTCAGTCGTTTATTAATGCTCTTTCTATATTGTTCTAAATACTGGAACACCTATTAGAGTTCCACATAAATGTTCCTAAACAGTATAAAGCCTTAGTTAAGTACTTTTGTTGATTTAATAACTGTAAAGATACTGCTAATAATAATAAAAAGAAAAATACCAAGATGCCCATAAGTTCTAAATGTTCAGAAAAACTTAACTCAGTCAATTTTTAATTGTTTATATGCTCACGAACTAAGATGGAAACATATTTGATAAATTCTTCGCTGCGCATCAAAAAAAAACTAATGTTGAAAAGGCAGTAGAAATTTTTTTCCTTACCTAGACAGAGTTGATCACACTTACGGTTTGAATTTATTTGCACTTTTAATTAATTTTTTTAAATAATTTGGTATATTCATAAACTAAATTTGCTCTATACATTAGCTTTTTTTTAATTACGTTTATATGTCGTGATTAAGCAGATGCTAAAGCGACTTACAATTAAAGAGTTATTTAGGGATTCAACAAGGAGGCTGTACACACAAGAAGTGCTAATTATACAAATGAACTGTTAGTACTCAGAGAATTACAGAAAGTGCTAGAGTTGCAATGGAGATGTTTTTTTGTATTTTTTGAGAAAACAGTGTTTCTACTGGTGGTTTGTCAAGCCACCTGTGTGAAGCACACTTCAAAGATGCACAATTTTTTTATATGGAGTGATTGGAGGATAATGTTTGGTGCAAATGTGCAAAACTAATGCAGGTGTCATAAAAAGTGTCAGAGAGATGAGAGAGTGTGTTTTCTACAGGTGGTTTGTCAAGCCTACTCATCTGCGTGAGGCTCAGAATTGATCATGTTTTGGGTTGTCATGCGGTGAAGTGGGGGTCCTAGTTTTGTTCATCAGGTTAAAATAAATTAAAACAAGAATGATTTCCCTGAAATTAAATAACTTTGATATATTTGAATTTTAGCATTTGCTACATTTAAAGTAACAAATATTTTGGTTATGTGTAGGGATGTAACGATTTCTGACTCACGATTCGTTATGATTCATGACGCTAATCTCACCATACAATTTAGTCTTGAAAAAATTTTAAGGTAACGAGCCCTTTTATTTATTTATTTTTTCTAAATGCTGCATATTTTCTGCAAAATAATATATTATCTGCCGTAACCAAATTGCTATTTTAAAAACAAATAAATTCCCCTAAAAAGGATAATACAAACTAAAGAAGACTCATTATTAAAAACAAACTAAAACTGTACACTCTAAAAAACGCTGGGTTGGTTTTTTAACCCAAATGCTGGGTTGAGACTGCTAGGTAACAAAATTGGGTTGATTTAACCCAATTTGGGTTGAAATTCGGTCGTCATCAACAACCCAGCAGTGCTGGGTTGGGAACGCGGACGTGAAAGAGAGCACGCACGTCCTCTGGACATGCAAAGAAATCAGCGTGAGAAACCGCCATTTTCTTTGCGCAGTCTTTAGAGGGAAGCGAGTGAAATTCTGTCTAAGAAGTAAGTTATTTGGTCTGTATTTAACAATTTTCATAAGAAATAACACGTTTAGTTTACTGTATGATGTGTTTAAAGGGTCCTTTTTAAACCTAACGACTAAGCGACGGCCGAGCTTCGCCTCACGGCCGGTGTTCTGACGATATGTGCTACCTCCGCCTCAACGGCTGACCTGTTTCTCCGCCTAACGGCCGACCTGTTTTTCCGACTCACGGCCGGACCTGTTTCTCCGACTCACGGCCGGACCCGTTTCTCCGCCTAACGGCCGGACCCGTTTCTCCGCCTAACGGCCGGACCTGTTTCTCCGACTCACAGCCGGACCTGTTTCTCCGACTCGCGGCCGGACTTGTTGCTTCACCTCGCGGCCGACCTGATGCTCTGCCCCGCGGCCGGACCTGTTGCTCAGTGGATGGGAAAGCGCGCCTGACATCGGAAGGAGCTTGGAAAGGATAAGGTATATTTTTTATATTACTTTTGTATACTCTGTTAGATACAGTTGAATCTACTGTGTTAGATACGGTACTTATATTTGTTAATTGGTTTTTGGAACAATTTGTAACAAGTGTTAAATTCAGCTTTTTTGGTCAGAACATACTTAATAAATTTCCTGCTCTGCTTGTACATTTTGTTTAGCTGTACATTGAATAGCAAATGTTATTAATTTACTTTGAGCATTTTACATCCTAAACGTGATTTAAGCTATCTTTAATCCTGTATGTATTGTTAGTTTGATGCAGATGGGAATGTCTGAGCTAAGGCTAAATCCAAACCTAATCACCTTCGACTGCAAAAAAGTTTGACCACCGTTTTATGTGACTTCCTGAATAATTATGATCATTCAGGGGTGTTTTTGTGATAAAGTGACTTTTGGCTAACATTATCTTTTTTTAGTTCATTTTGCTAAAATGCTTTTATCTGTTGTTCTATTTCAGATGAATGGTGAAAACCAAACTAAAAGAATGGAATCTTGAAGAGTTAATTCCCACATTTGAAGGTATGTAGTAATATTTTACTTTGGTTCGTTGTAATTATCAGGGATGCCCTTGTCTTAAAATTTGTCCGGTTGACTTGTGATGTTCATTTGAAGCATTAGTTGAAAAATTACAGATTTATTAATAAACCATTTTAATCATAATAATTAGTCTCTAATTGCCCACATTGCCTATTTTATAAGGCAAACAAACAGTTTTGGATTTCCGTGCTCAAGTTCATAGAGACTAAGAAAGCAGAAAGCACATCCTGTTACTTTCATTATTTACAAGATTGCAGTGTTTTGTTTTTTTTGTGAGTGCACACAGAGAAATGTAGTGTCTTAACATATATTCAAAAGGTATATTATTGTTATCTAAATGACCAAACATTGCAGAGTATTTTGAGAGCAAGTGACCACACAGGTGCTGTTAAGCTTCCACACTCTGCACAGACATTTAGAGCACATATTTCTACATTAGCATTAGATTGAGCAGCCATGTAAAGTTGCTACTATATTTCTGATGGTAAGCCATAGCTTATTTGAGGTCGATGGGAGCATTTGGATATCATGCCCGATGTGGTTACTACTGCATAGATCTACTGTTAACAATCTGTGTGACTTTGCCAATGTGGATTTTTTTTTTTCTGCAACTAATAAATTTTGACTAATGGTTAGTCAATTATTAGAGGGCAGCCCTAGTAATCATTAGCCACTTCAACACTTTAAACTGAGAGATTAAAAAACAAATGCCAATTTGTCTTTGACTGGTTAATTTTAAAAATTTGCTGTTCATGCAACCAGTGGCTTTTTCTTTTTTTTTTAGCACAGGAGCGAACCTTCCCTCGTCTTTGATTAAATTCAAATTATTTGATTCAGAGGGTAACAATTCAGTTAAAAGTTTCTTGATGCATTTAATGCATAATGCTTTTCTTACAGTTATTTTATTAATAATGAAAATGTTATTTGTTTATTGATGTTTGTTATTAGAGCGGCAGGGGGGCGCTGTGGGTAGTGCTGTCGCCTTAAAGCAAGAAGGTCTCTGGTTCGAGTCCCGGCTGGGTCAGTTGGTGTTTCTGTGTGGAGTTTGCATGTTCTCCCCGTGTTGGTGTGGGTTTTCTCCGGGTGCTCCGGTTTCCCCCACAGTCCAAAGACATGCGCTAAAGGTGAATTAATTAAACTACTTGCCTGTTGTGTACAGTATGTGTGTGAATGAGTGTGTATGGATGTTTTTTTTTTTTTTTTTTTTTTTTAGGAAAACGTTTCAGCATTTTTCTCGATCTCCATGGACTGAGACGGTGCCTTAATTTTGATCTTTCAAAAGAAAATTTAAATGCTTTAAATGATCCCAAATGTGGTTCCAAACAACCTCAGCTGAGGAAGAAGGGTCTTATCTATTTTCATTAAGAAAATACAATTTAAATACTTAATAATTTCAAATGCTCATCTTGCCTTACTCTCCCTAAACTCTGTGTAAAATACAGTCAGAGTGTTCAGTGCCCTAAGTGTCTTGAGCTAGAATACACACAGTTCAGTTCAGAGCAAGACAAGATGAATGTTTGACTTTGAAAAATATTTAAATTGTATTTTTTTAATTAAAAAAAGAAGAAGATTGTTGTGCTATACAGTATAAGACCCTTCTTTCTCGTCTGGGATTGTTTACAACCGCATTTGTGATTGTTTGAAGCAGAATTTAAACTGCATTTTGGAAGTTTAAACTTGGGGCAGCATATCAGTCCACTATATCAGTAAGAATGATGCTGCAGTGTTTTCATAAAGAAAACAAAATTTGTTTATGAATGGGGGGGGTGCATCATCTGTAAGTTGTTATTCTGGAAGTGGATTTCTAATGCCAACACTGGCTGATAGCTTGGTGTGTTATGATCTTAATTGCTCCTAAAGGTATTTTAGGTGTTCTAAAGTTAACTTTTAAAGATATTCAACTTGTAAACATTTGAATTCTTAATGATTTTATTTATTTATTTTTCAGATTAGGACCAATATGGCTGAGTATCTTCGTCCATTGAATTCAAGCATCCATTGAAATTCTTTATGTTCTCATGCTTGGAGACTACCACTGCTTTCAAGCCTTTGCTATAATAAATGGCACAACACATGAGCAAAGTACATTACTTGCTGCAGTGGACCCTTGCTTTAAAGCATTCTACATCTTTGGTGTGAACTACCCCAAGCAGTGATCCCTGGTGTGGCAGTTTCTACAGACTGTGGTGTATGGACTTCCTATGGAGGAGACACTGGCAGAGTTCTGCGAGCATTAATTTTGCTGACAAACAGTAATTTTTTAATACCGTGACCTCAACGCTTCTTTCTGTCGCCACAATGGAATGAACCGCCAACTTATCCAGCATATGTTTTACACAGCAGATGCCCTTCCAGCCTCAACCCGTCATCTTGATGCTCATGGATATAAATGTTTGTGCACGTTATGAAATGCATGTTTTCTTGGAAGTAAATTTGACTTCAATCAGTTTGATGCACTTTTATTCTAAATATATTTTCTTCTACACTGCAGTTACATTGCAACTAATGTTTCTTACAGATGACTCTTATATATCTCGGGGTCTATAGATGTTTGCACATGATTGTTCAAGTAAAAGTTATGAAATGTTTTTCTATTTTAAATTTGTTTTTTTAAAGTCCATGTTTCTATCTTCATGTTTCATCATTACTTCTACATCTGATTTTTCTTCTAAACTGCATTTACATTGCAATTGATTATCCTTACTGATGATTCCTTTATGTCTCAAGATATATTTATGTTTACACATAATTGTTAAAGGGAAAGTTATAAAATGTTTTCTTTTTTTTTTTCCTAATCTTAAATTTGTATCTCTTAGTTTTTTGGGGGTTTTGTTCAGTCAGTTTGATGCCTTTTCATTATTACTTTTTACATATTTTTTTCTTCACTGCTGTTGATTATTTATATATACACTATGACGTTTGTGCACAAATTTGTATTTTAAGTTATTGTACAAGTTATTTTAAGTTTCTGACTTCAGTGATTTAGATGCATTTTCATTATAGCTTCTGCATACTATTTTTTTTCTCTACTTTGCAATTACATTGCAATTGATTCTTGCTGATGATTTCTGATTTATGCATGATGTAAATATTATGAAAAGTTTTCATATTTCAAATATGCATTTTTTTAAAGTTAATTTGTCTGACTTCAGTCTGATGCATTGTTACTGACTTTAGGCATGGTGTTACTGTGATACAGTTTGATAAATTGTCATAGAAATTGTCTTAATGCTGAGGTGGAGATGGGAAAAATGTCTTAAACTCATGGACACATTTTTTATGTTTTGTCTTAAATAAAATTTCATTACTGAAGTATTTATTGCTGTGGAATTGTTTTTATTTTAGTGATTTTAATCACCAGTTTCTAGATTAAATTTCGGACCCCTTTTTGGGTTATATTCAACCCAGCAGAGAGTAATTTTTAACTAATAGTTGGGTTAAAATCACAACCCAGCATGCTGGGTTAAACGTGTAACCCAAATTGTTGGGTTAACGTAACCCAGCGCTGGGTACGTCCCTTTTTGACCCAGCGCTGGGTTGCCAAACCAACCCAAATTGGGTTGTTTTCAACCCTGCAGTTTTTAGAGTGTAACTGTGCTTGGATTTGTCCCCTAGGGCTGGGCGATATGGTATAAATGCAATCTCGATAATCGTTTTCCATACTAAACGATAACGATATATATATTTTGATATAAGTTGTTAATGCTTCCAGATTTAAAAGAGTACCCCAAAAATGACTGAAGCTACAAAATTAGAGGATCCATTGAATAGCAAAACATATTTTTGACTGATAAATTTTCGGTTGCCAAAAATTCAGTACATCTCGAATATCAGCACACTTTTAGTTTCCCATTGTTCCACATTTCTGCTGTGATTGGCTAAAATAGAGTAAAAAAAGTCACAGCCCTAATGTCCCCTGTTGAAAAAAACTCGTTCACTGGGAACTGAGATGGCTGGTGTGAGCAGTGTGTACAGAGGTGGTTAATAGGCCCTCTGATACAGGGGACTGGCCACTGGCATAAAAAAAACTGATTATAAAATTAATAATTGGGATTTTCGCTGCTTAAACACTGATACACCATGTGATCTCCATAGCACTCGTTGCAGCAAGCAGAGCTGCCAATCATCTGGTCTACGTGGTTTGGCTTATTAATGTTTTTTTGCGTAAAGATGTCTGTGACGGTAGTTCATTGGACTGACGGTTTTGTGCATCATATTCGTTGTTCTCTTTGTGCAAGTAATAGGGCTGTGCAATTAATTGCAATCGCACAAAAAAATCGTGATTTAAGCACATGTAATTTCTAAACCGCATAAGGCTGCAATTTTATCTATTAATTAATTTTGATTTTTTTTTTTCACATTCTTGTGAGCATGATTTTATAATTTTAACCAATCAGAGCTGATGCAGCACACCGGGCAATTACAGCTAAGCTGAGTGGGAAAAAGATGTTAACCAATCAGAGCTCACTCCGCACATGACAAAGTTAAGCAGGAGAACCGAATAGGTGGTTTTGATTTACATTGGTTTTTATTTATTGTTATGACTGGAATTGAGGTTAGTTCATCTTTATTTTTTCATGTTGTCTGTTTTCAAGACAATTTATCACAGTTTTGTTTATCAAGCAGTTAGTACTACTGTGTACAGTATGTGTTTAACTAGAGTTGAGGTTAGTTCATCTTCATTTATTTTATGTTGTCTGTTTTGAAGATAATTTTACTACAGTTTTATTTATTAAACTTAATGCTATGTTATTTCATTGTGAAATGTTTTGTTATGCACTTCTTGTGTACTGAATACATTTAGAATATGTGTATGTAGCTTGTTTCAAAAAGCAAAAACTGTTGCCGCAATCGCAGAATTCGTTAAAAAAAATCGAAATATGATTATTTTGTCAATATTGCACAGTCCAAGTAAGTAAAAGTCTTTTTGCAGTTTTGCACACAGTTTGTGTTTTGTCTGGCGCACTTCACTGCTGTCATTTTACTCTGCCTCCCCACCTCTTGGTCACCGCTAATGTGCAGGTAAAGTAAAATTGTGCCTGTAAACACAGCGCCCCCTCTGTTAAAAAAAAATGTATCGCGATTCGTTCAACATTTCTACTGATTTGAATCATCAAATATTTGAATCTATTTTCATCTGGCTCACAGTGAATCGTTACATCCTAGTTATTTGTTTTAGTAATTGATAACCTTCATGCATTAAATAAAATGCAGAATACATTTATAGGTTTAACTTTTTCATGAAAACCTGTTAAGAGCATGAAGGGGATTGCTGTTAAAGCTGACAGGCTTCATCTGGATAGGAGATGCAAATATCAGGCTGAATTTATATCGCAGTATCTGTGTACAAGGTCATGACGGACAAATCTGCATGAGAAAATGCAGTGTTTGACAGACAGCTGTCACTCAGAGACACCAACCCATACAGAGGTATAGTTACAACAGACACATACACACATACACATACACCGGGGTAATCCGTAGCATTCCAACCTCTTTCCTTCAAGGGTCACCTGGGTCAAAATGAGTGACAGCTCTCCGGATCACAAGGGCCTTTAGTGGAGAGAGTGAATTTGGTGGAAAGATCATCTCCTCCCTCGGGGTGGTCAAGGCCTCACTCTGAGAGGAGACTGATAAGAACACAGAGTGACGAGGGACATATGTCTGAGCCAGATAAAAATAAAAGAGGAAAAAACATGAGCATCAGAGAGGAGCGCTGGAGGAACTTGAGCACAAAGCGGCTCTGTCCCGACAGACTGAAGGTTACACACAACACCTAGCACTTCGCTAAAACGCCATCAGCTGGAGAGATGAATTTGTCTTTTAGTTTTCACACCCTGCCCGTTTTTCCCCCTCACGGCCTCATGCTAGGGTCATTGTTCTTCTAAATGTTTGAGTTTCCGGCAGTCTTGGTTGATGTATGTGGCCTGTGCCTTCATTCTGCATTGTGTCAATATTGAAAAGAATTTTGTAGAAAAAAAGGAAAAATTGTTCTTTTAACAATACATTTGAATGCAATAGCATATATAAATATTTATAAATAAATAAATAAATAAAATAATTATATATATACAGTTGAAGTCAAAATTATTAGCCATTTTAAATTATTTAACATTATTATGTGATTTAATTTTTTTTTTCCTAGAATATATTTGCTATAACATTTTTTTCTTCTGGAGAAAGTCTTATTTGGTCAATATTAATAGCCTCCATAAAGGTGCAGTAAGTGATCAGCCCTAAATGCTAACCGGTTAGCAAAATATCTTTCAAACACAGTCCCTCCGCTGCCCTCCCCTCCCCTCCTGAAATCACAGAGCCGCGCATTAAAGATGACAGAGACTTACTAGATCACGTCATTCGCCAGTTAGAAAACTTTTTATAACTTTATAATACTTCAATTCCGAACAAAAAACTGTATTATATATAGCATGTTTTCAGTTGTGTACTTAGCAAGCAATATTTCATGAATGCAATGATCGCTGGTCTCACTCTCTTACGTGCTTTTTTTTCTAAAGCAACTCTGGTTCGTTGGCCGGTGAGGTGCAGGAATTACACTTATTACTAAGCCATACTTGCATGCTACTTCAGACCGAATATTCAGATTAGCATGATAAACAAGATAGGGAGCGCGTCACAGGTTGTCATTGTTAAAAAATGAACCAATGTGATGTGAATCAAAGTCCCTTTAAGGCAAGTCACGGGCACTATACTTGGGCTCTCTGTTTGAATGAGGAAACATCAAATTCTCAAAAACTGTTACCCAAGAGTACAAGGACATTACATATTTGGAATCGGCAATAAAATTAAACATTTATCACAAGTTTCATTGCTAAACGTTCAAATCAAACAAAATTGGCAATTTTTCATGTTTCCCGAGCTAATGCACATGCGCACTCGAAAGGAACGAGTTCTCACCAAACACCAATCTCATTTATGGCTGTTCTACACATTATCATCCTCTAAATAATCAGATCTTGCTGCTCTTCTGAAGCAATCCACAACTTGGTCTTGATGGCGAATATCCTCCAGAAATGACAGCAACTCTTCGTTTACAAGTCTGTGGGCATTTGAGTAGTTGCTGTCATGTGATGTGTGATTGACAGGACAAACTGTACCTCGCGTTCGTTTTTATAGATTACAAAACCAAAAAACGTATATTTTCAAGTGCACTTGATTCATTTAAAAGTACAGATTTCAAGCTTCAAATGTATTTCTTATGTCTGTTAAGCAAGTATTCCCTGAAATTTGTGTGGTTTTCAACCACTGGAAACTGTTGTAAATGCACACATCTCGTCCGAGCTTCTCCCCGGAGGAACGTCAGTTGCAATCGATGATTGGCTCCTGTATAGTAGGCGGGGCTTCATTCACCACATTGGCCGTTACACTTTTCCCCTTTCAAAACTATACGAGCGACACGTCTTGTGTATTCTATAGTCTTTGATGTGAGTATAAAACCAGCTTCACCTCAGTAAAGCATAGGCGTTGTTAAACTGAAAAAAATCTACATTATCGATGCTGTAAGAGGTCCCTTATGAAACTGAAAACAGTCACATCAATCATTCGCTGGAAGATTTCAGTGGCTGAACAACACTTCTGTGCATATAACCCATTTGTTAAACAACAACATCTACTGTACACAAGCTTTGTGTGATCAAAATAGTTTTAAACAAATAAATAGTCAAACCTTCCTCCAGCGTGCAAAAGTAACTCCAATATTGATTCAGGATTTTAAATGACACTCGTGTCCACGTGACCGCGGCTGGTATCAACAATTCTCTTCGATATACAGCGTTTAACTTGATATTTTTAGACAGATTAACTCATTTAAGTTGAGATGACTAGAAAAGTTCATTTGATTCAACAAAATAATTTAAGGAAGAAGGATTTTTTATAAGTGTAGTTTTTAGGTCTGACACACAATTCTGCTCTGATCTCCTTTATTTCAAAGAATTTGTAATTTAATTTTAAACACAAACACAGCTAAGAATACATCATGCATTCCATACTCAAGTTATACGATCACTATGACTTTCTAAAGCTGAAATACAAGAAAAACACACACGCATACACACAGAGGCAAGTTTGTGTGGATGTGAGGTTGTATTTCATACTTTACAAATCAGCCACCCAGTAAGCAATTCTTCACAGATTTGCCATCAACACATCATCACCAGTGTTTGCCGTAAAGTGGATTCATTGTTTCCCCACAACAGTCCTCAATAAACAGACATACACCCACACACACACACACACACAGATTCATTTGATTGCTGGCGAGTAATCGGGGGTTATAAAGCGTGACCAACCGATGGAATCAAGAGGCGGCGCTTCGGCCTCTGATGTTATTATGACTGCAACAATCATGATCTATTTGAATCAGCAAGCCAGAAACCCATTTCTGCCATAACTACAGAACAGACTCCGATAAACTCAAATACCAAGACCATTAACAAGACTGAGCACCGCTGTCTGCTTGAGAGGAAATATGATGCTGGAGGAAAATAAATGGCTTTGTTTGTTCATGCCACGCTGATACAAAAGTGGCTTTGCGTATTAAGCGAAACAGAAGGCTGCTGCTTTGTTTTTGCAGTGTTGGTGATGACTTGGTTTTCAGTCGTAAAAGTGACTGAGTGAAACTGTATTGAATATAGCTCTTTTTTCTAGGTGCAGTCTCATGCATTTCGGAGGCTGCTTGGAGATGAATAGCTAATATTTTATTTACACTCCAATGGCGAAATATATGCTGAATTTATCCTGAAACTTGAGTTATGATACTTATTTTGTTGCAGTCAAATTTGGTCGTTTTGTGTTTCGCTGGTGCCAGAAGTTTACCTTAAATACAACTTTTTTAGTTTTACAGATTGAACTTAAATGTACTGTAATAATGTAAGGAATGACCTGATATAATGTTAATACACTCCCAAACAAATATTTGTTCAAACTACTTATTTAGAAATGAGCTGAATCAACACAATTCTTAAGATTTTTTTTGGAACAACTTAATTGTTTTAAGTTCAATCAACTTTAATTTGTCAAAACCACATAACTTAATTGATTTGCGTTGGAACAACGTGAAAGAAGTGTGTGGAACCCAGCATTTTTACATTGTAGACCCACTTACGGATGTACAGAAATCTGTTTTGTACCTGTATAATACACCAACCACCAAAAAATGCAAAATAAAAGCACAGTAGGTAATTAAAATGACAATTCAAAGCTAATCACTAATGGCTTTTCCACAAGCTCATATACTGTACAGTGCACTGCATGTGGATACATAGCCAAGTCTACATTTCTGAGGAATGCACTCACTGACTGAAATACAGCTAAGCACAGTGCTCTTCTCTGTGTTGCCAGATGGAGCTGATTGATTTCAGCCCAAAACCTGTCCAAAAGGTTTTTACCTGCACAATCAAATTCAAAACCGCCCAATCTGGCAACTTTTGCTCGCTACTGCTGCTGCTGCTGTTGTTTGTGGGCGGGATTGGGGGTTTCGAATCTCCCGGGACTGTGCGTGCACAAATGGGCGGGGCTTATGTTTTGTGTTCACGTCATGCCGAAACGGCTAAAGACTCGTAAGCATGGCGACTCGTTTGAGGAACTATGAGTCGACTCTTTTATGGATGAATCAATAGTTTTAAACACTGTGCACTTTCAGATTTAAGCCTTAGCTGGACATTTAACTACACTTAGAGCTGTGTTACACACTGCATCCAAGCTCATTTTCAAAAACCCATAATATGGGCTCTTTAAATGAGAGGTCTGTAAGAGGTGTATTCATTTATGCTGGACAGTATACATTGGAATACATAAAGTGTGGGGTTCCTGTCATAAATTTTTTTTTTAAAAGTTTTTTAGATGTGTTAAGTAAGTGTATGTCTTTACTTTTTTAGTTGGTCTTAAATCTGAATAAAAAATGTAGCGATTTAACACAATTTGATGTTATGTTCACATTGTGGTATACAAAAAGGCAAACCACCATCATCATGGTGACACTGCATAATTACAATGTACTGAACGTTAATTTACAACAAACAAAAGAAAACAAATCAATGTGAGCAGTCACACAGATAGTCACAAATTATTGCTAAATTAATATATTTTTAAAAATTATCACAACACAAAATGCTGCAGTAAAAATCTATTTTATTACAACTCACACTTTTATATTTTTGACTGGTTTAACTGTCACACGTTTCATCCAACCCATACAGACATATAAAACTTGCAACATATCAAACACTCAAAAATGGAATATTGCCACATCAGATTGAGTCCGACCATTGTGTAAAACCCACACATTGACAGATCAAAAACAGTGAAGTCGGTAAACCTTAAGCATGATTTATTTAAAATATTGGTAAACATATAGGTAATTTTAGTTACCTTAAAATCCTGCTTGTTGAGAGCTGTCAACAAGCCTGTTGAGACTGTCTGACGTCGTGATGAATCCAGAAAGTCCCATGAAAAATGAATAAAGCGGTTGGGTTAAAATAACCCAACTTAGATGTTCAAAGGTGAGAGAACCCCTTTTGCCCTTTCAGTTGGGTTGATCAAGCATGGGCAGCCCGGCTGTGTGTCTGCAGTACCCCAGACAACCCAACTGGTTTAATCATGCACAATTAACCTAAAAATGTGTTTACGGATTTAACCCTGCACTTTTTAGAGTGTATTTTTTTATTTTTAATTTATAATACATTAATTCAGAAACCTGGGTTTCTGCTACTAATTTAATTTGTAATATTTAAATTTTTGTAGGCTATATGAATAGAGCATTGTAAAGAGTTAAATTAATGGATCTACCCCGAGACCAAAAAAAAATCATATACACTAGACTGATGTGATAGAATTGGATGTGTATATATATCATATTTTGCCACATCATTCCCACAGAATTATCCGCGTAAACCCTAAATGTAATCCACACTGATATTTTTGGGCTAAATATTAAATGACACATTGGTTCATTTTCTGGTCTCCCAGGCTTGCAGCAGTCCTGGGTGAGTTTGTTGTCTCCTGAAGGATTATGCTGGGAGGGGAATATAATTTCATACTGCGGTATTGATTGATTTTTATCTTTGCCAGCTCTGTTGTCAGTGTCCTTCTCCAGAATGACCTCTGGAGAAAAGAGCAGTCTGCTGTGGTCTCGTTCCTTCTGGAAACTATAAAACGTCATTCATGATAAATCACTCTGTAAATAAAATTATGGGGGCCTGTAAGATATATATTTTTTCATAATCTTTCAATTTTTCAGATCTATAATAATGTTGCTGAAATCAGATGTTGATTTAATACTATATATTTATAATTATTACAATATGCAGCAAGTCAAAGTTTCAGTTCTCCCCGTTTATAGGATAATAGAATTAAAAATGACTGAGTAGCATTATAAACACATAATGATTTCTGAAGGATCATGAGACACTGATAACTGGAAGAAATTCAGCATTTAATCACAGGAATAAATAATATATTAACAAAAATATATAAAACGTGAATACTAAAGACAGTTAATAAAAATGTAAAAAATATTTCACAATATTACAGTTTTTGTTTTTATATCATTCTTTAAATCAAATTATTGGGGCTTCATGCAGAATAACGTATGTCTTATAATCTTACAACTATTTTGATCTATAATTAACTTGCTAAAATTAGATCTGGATATGGTTGATTTAATACCATATATTTGTAATTATTAAAATATGTCACAAGTCAAAGTTTCAGTTTTTCACACTGGCACAGAATAGGATTATTGTAATATTGAGTACCAAATGCTATATAATTGATCAATACTTCAAACGATTCTAATATAACAGCAGATAACTGGAAGAAATTAAGTATTTAAAAGATACTATATTACAATTATAAAACATGCCAATATTGTAAACAGTTATTTAAAATGTAAATATTCACAATATTGCTGTTTTTATTGATAAATCACTCTGTAAATCAAATTATGTGCGACTTTACCCATCTATAGTAAAACTGCTAAAATCAGATGTTGATTTAAAACCATATATTTATTAAAATATATAAATTTATATATAAAATATATAAATATATAAAGTTTTTACTTTCCACATTATTAATGAATAGGTTAACTAATGAATAGTTTTCCCCACTGACACAGAATTGGATCATTATTAATGACTGAGTACCAAATGTTATATAATTGATCAATATTTCAATTGATTATAATGTAACAGCAGATAAGCACATTATGTATGATTTGTAAAGAATCATGAGACACTGATAACTGGAATAATGTAACAGTAATATCATCATATAGAACGTGAATATTAAAAAGTTATTAAAACTGTAAATAATATTTCACAATATTACTGTTTTTATTAATTAATTTATCAAATAAATTCAGTATCGATGATGGCTTTAAAAAAAACAACATCCTAAACCCAAACTTTTGACCGGTAGTGTATGTATAAATATATAAATAAAAGAAAGATTTAATTAAGTCGCTGCGCAGATACGCCCAAGACTTTTCGCTTCATGCGACCGAACCAGTTTCCACTGTGCAAAGATGCTCACAGTGACAGAAGTGCTAATTAAGATGTCCAGATAAGTGTGCTGCCCTCGCTGTGAAGTTCCAGCAGCATGAATTTAGCTTATAATTTGTTTTCCACAAGTCTTTGCACATCCTTACTGCTTATTTATTCTTGCTTTGAAGGACCAACAGTCTTATTGCATGATTAATAACAAAAGGCAAATGCCTAGTGGATTTTTTTTTATGCCGGATGACATTTTATTGACTTTTTCGGTAATTTCTCAGAGGCAAAACAAGCTGTTTATGTCATGATTTTCCCTCCACTTATCTGCCAACATTTTATGTGAAAGTTAACAATAAATAAAACATTCACCCCAAAATACTCATTGTACCTGACTGCTTAGCTAGTATAAGCCATTAATGAAACTAATAGGTACTGTTTACCAAAATAGATATAAAGTTGACCACACCTATAATTGTGACATCACAGTTCTTGAGTTAAAAAGAAATTAATTTATTTCTGCCAGAAAACTACCTGATTTATATGAGGGTTTCTTAAGAATATATGGTAAAATTCATAAACAAGTTTATTTTATATATGATTATGAATGGGCCATATGACCAAAGTCTTTTGGATTGATCTATTCAAATGAGATTTGTTTAATGTTAATAATTACTAAGCGAGGTGTTTACTAAGCACATTCATTTTTGACCATTTAGTTTTAGCTGATGACTAAAGATGTAAAGATGACTTTACATGTCCATGTTCTGTTCCGTCTTTGAGTGCATGCACAGATATATTTTATTAGGGTTTCTTAAAATAAAAAAATTGGTAAAACTCAAAAACAACATTATTTAAAAATGATTATGAATGTGCCATATGACTATATTTTTATTGATTTATTTAAATAAGATTTGTTTTATGTGAATAATTACTAAGTATCTAAGACTCCTGGTTTGCAGTGTTAAGCAAAGCTAGTGGGCATATGTCTCATTTAAAAAGATGGTATTGGATCGGTTTATGGTTTCAAATACTCGCCGATATGCCAGAATTTTTGCAGTATTAAAAAGTATTTCCGATACTACTGTAGTATTGGTACCAAAACAGATTTATGTGACTATTTTTAATTTCATAAAGTTTCTTTTACAGCATCCATATTGTAATGTAATTAAAATACATTCAGTTCGACTTAAGCATTCATGTAGTTGTTCAAGTGTGCCGCAAGATGAAAGAACGTGTAAACTCAAGTGCCTCAGTAGCTGCAGGCTAGCATAGAAAATCAATTAAAAATACTGGGGTAAAACATATTTTAAAGACATGGCAGGGAAAATAGAATTTAATTAAGTGCGTCTTGTCTGAAACCCACTTTATATCATATATCAGTCAGGCAGTGAAGATTGCAGATTGTTTAAAGAAATCTGATCTTAAATGTGGCGATTTCATAATGGAGCGACAGTTCACAGGAAGAACATGGGCTGGCTGACTGAAAATTACAGATCTGTGTGCATTTAGGCCATTAATCCTAATATATATAGTTTGAGATTTAAGATGCAGCTACAACTACAGATTTAAAAATGACTGTTTTTGAGAAGTTATAAGGGAAGACATTATCAGCCAATAATGACTTAAACATTTGATTGCTCTCCACACCAATTTATCTGGTATAAACAGGGGACGACTCTTATGGTGCTTTTTTGTTTCTTGCTTTTTAATGCGCACCCTTCTTGGATGCAAAAACAAAGGCCTTTGTCTTGCTTCTTTATTCTCATTTAAGATTGGGCTTTTCTCTTGCCGTTTGTTGTGAAGGAATATATAAAAGCCATTCCGGTCTCTCTTTGAAATAATAAAGAGCGGGATAGAAAACACAATGAGTTCTCTGTTTCACTTTGTTTTTTTTTCAATAGGACAAAATTGGCGAAGTGGAAAAAAAGAGAGATTGTTCGCTTTATTTCTGCTGCTTTGAGTCACGTTTTCTTCAAGGCAAACAGAAAAGCAGTTTCCTTTGTGTAACAAGCACAAGTGGGGTGTGCTTCATCCCCTGGAGACGGACAAAGTTGTGTACTTGTCACTGAGGCAGCCGTAAGACTGATGGGAAAAGAGCGAAGGAGAGAGAAAGGTAGTCTGGGGTAGAAATGAGAGAAGGAGACTGAGAACATAACGGTCAATATTTATTGAGTGAACTGTGCTTGCACCCTAGGAGCCCTGTGTCAGATCTACTGCTTTAATTGGCCAAGGATGGTCACTTACCTGGGTAAGACACGTCTCCTCTATTTGATTCCCATTCACTTTAATGTTAGCGGCCCCAGACTCTGTCAGACTCTTGTTGCTGTGTGAATGAAAAAAAATAACAAGTCTCGCTTTCCCGGCCCTTCATCCCAGAATTCATTTGCGGTTTAATTCAATGGAGCTGGTGCGAATCTGCAGCTTGTGTCAGAGAGCAGGCTGGGGAGTGTTTGCTCTTTGTCTGTGAGGGGTTTTGCAGGACAGGACGGATAAATGTCATGTTGTACTGCTCTGACTGATGCTGTTGCTGAACTAGAGCAGGCTTGATGTTTGATTGTGTTGTTTAAAAGGCTCACATTTCCTGGTTCATCTATCTGTCTGTCTGTCCGTCTGCCCATTTTATCTGTTCATCCATCCATCTATCTATTTATCTATCTATGTATCTGTCTATGTATCTATCCATTCATCAATCTGTGCTTTTTGTCTGTCTGTCTATCTGTCCATCTATTTATTTGGCTGTCGGTCCATCTGTCAATATATTCGTTTATCTATCTGTCTGTCTGTGCGTTTGTCTATCTGTCCATCTATGGGTCTGTCTGTCCAGCTGTCTATTTATGTCTATTTATCTATCCATTCATCTATCTGTGCTTTTGTTTGTCTATTTGTCTATCTACACTGGAAAACAGCTTTCATTTATCCATTTAAGGATAATTAGGGTAATGGTTCAAATCTTAATTTTATCACTTGACCCAATGAAAAATAAATAATTTGCCTTAAACAATATTTTCTATATCCATCAGAACAATTTTATATAACCCAGTACAAAGTATATTTGTCTTATTGAAGAAAGTCAATTAATTAAAATTCTCTTTTTGCTCTAAACTAGAAGATATAGCTTTTTAATCAAAACAAAAAAATCCCATAAAATGTTTACTCATCCAATTGAAAAAAATTAAGGGAATGGTTTTCACATGTAATTTTGATCACTTGAATCAATGTAAAATAAATCATTTGCCCTAAACAATGTTTTTTATATCCATAAAAGTACTAGGCAAATGAAGCTTCTGCTTAATACACATGCACTGGCCTGTGAATAACCTGAAAATGTTACATTGGTCAAAACAAATACTTCTTAGTTGAGCTCTTAATCAAAAACATTTGTATTTAACATTTTATATTTATGTTTTGAACTTCAAATATATTACTTGAAAAATAAAACATATAATATTAAACTGAAATGAATTTTTTTTTTTAAATTTGGAAGTACTGCTTGATTTTTTTTATTCAGTGTTTTTACGGTACAGTATATGGCTGTCTGTCCTTTTATCTATATATTCATCTGTCTGTCTATCTGTATTTCTGTCCGTCCGTCTGTCTATCTAAATACATATGTCTGTCTGACTGTCTGTCTATCTGTTAATGTCTGTCTTTGTTCATTTATCAATCTGTCCATCTATTTTTTTTTGTCTCTCTATCTTTGTTTATTTATTTATCTGTCTGTCTGTCTATCTGTCTGTTTGTTGGTCTGTCTGTCTATCTATATATTTCTGTCTGTCTGTCTATCATTGTTTGTTTGGTTATCTATCTGTCTTTTTTTTTCTGTCTATATATGTCTGTGTCTGTCTGTTTTTATCTGTCTGACTGACAGATCTGTCTGTCTATTTATCTTTTGTTTGTCTGCCTATTTGTTTGTCTGCCTTTTTTGTCTGTCCTTCTGTCTGACTTTTTTTGTCTGTCTATCTGTTTGTTTGTCTGTCTATCTGTCTATCTTTGTTCATTTATCTATCTGTCCATCTAGTTTTATGTCTGTTTCTCTGTCTATGTTTGATTATTTATCTGCCTATATATATGCATATATTTTTAAAAAACTATAATCTTGTCTATATATATATATATATATATATATATATATATATATATATATATATATATATGTGTGTGTGTCTTTTTGTCTGTCTATTTATCTATCTGTCCATCTATTGTCATGTCTGTCTATCTTTGTTTGTTTTATTTATTTGTCCATCTATCTGTCTATGTATGTCTGTTTGTCAGTCTGTCTGTCTGTCTATCTATTTAAATATTTCTGTCTGTCTGTCTGTCTGTCTATATTTGTCTGTCTGTCTGTCTGTCTGTCTCTCTGTGTATTTATTTGTCCATCGGTCTGTCTATGTATGTCTGTTTGTCAGTCTGTCTGTCTACAGTATCTATTTAAATATTTCTGTCTGTTTGTCTGTTCCATCCTTCCATCCATGTCTGTCTGTCCGTCCGTCCCTCCGTCCGTCCGTCCATCCATCCATCCATCCATCCATCCATCCATCCATCCATCCATCCTGCCATAAAAAAACATGCCTAAGCAATAGAAAAGAGCTGTAACTGCTAGCCAACTCTCAGTTTTCAAGAGGCAATTAAAATGAACAGCATGAAGGAATCATATTATAATTCATGCAGTCGCTATGTCATTAAACCCATAGCAACCGATGACATCACAATACTTAAGATGTAAGCGTTCAAGAACAGTTCATTCTTTTGACAGAAGAGACTGTCCAATGTGCTCAACCTCAGATGAAAAATTCCATTTGATGTCAGGAAGAGTTCCCACGGTTTTCACTTTGAGATGGTAAAAACTGCTTCTCCTTTGACGTGTTCACAGCATAAAAAAATTGCTATCCAGTTGTACAGTGTGCGAGATGTGTATTTTGAAGTGGAAAGGATCAGAAGCCGTGCAGGGTTGTGAATGGTGACTGTGTACTCGAAGCTGTATGAAAAAAACTGCTTTCAAGGAAAAGTTAAGAATGCACTCAGTTGTGAAACAAAGATGTTATAAAGAAATCAATGAAAAATGAACAATGCTGCAATGTGGCAGGCATCGTTAAGGCTGTACTAAAATATACAAAATACTGTGCATTACAGCAGTTTCCCAACCCTGTTTCTGAAGGCACACCAACAGTACACATTTTTCAACCTTTGCCTAATCAAACACACCTGAATCAATTCATCAGAACATTAGAAGAGACTCCAAAACCTAAAATGAATGGGTCAAAGAAGGGAGAAATCCAAAATATGCTACCCAGGCTCATTATTGATAAGTACCCTTGTATAGATTTTTGTAAATCACGAAATAAGTCCCAGGAGGTACTTTTTTAACCAGTCCGCTGTTTACGCTTTTTCAGATCACAAATTTCTCTCATGAGTGCCATTTGCACCTGCTGTTCTTGCGTAAATCAACCAGAGGTCGCTGTCGACTGAATGACTGACTGACCAACTGATTGACTGACTGACTGACTGACTAATAACCCCACCCACCCCTTCCCTAAACCCAACCGGCAGTGTTTTTAAAAGCACCGATTGACCTGATCACCCCGTTTTCTAAACCCAACCATCAGTGTTTTCAAAAGCAATCCTGAAAAAGAAAAGCCCTCACAGCTGCATGATTTTTATTTTATTTTTTATTTTTTGTGCTTTTGTCTTGCCTGCTCTCTGGAACCGTTCTTCGCCGGACTCAAACCCCATCGTCGTGGTCCACTCCTCCCTGCATCACAGGTTTGCTGACGTACATAGCGAGCTACTGGGCAAACTGGTAACAGCACAAAAGCTGTTCACACATAGGTAAGCAGTCAGCTGGTAGCATGAAAAAAAAAGCCGTTGGCGGCATTATACCACCCCCTACCATTTGTTTTAAAGATGAAATGCTGCCATACGTAGCTCTTCACAATTAGCTCTTACAATTCACGCAGAAATGTATACAGAGGTAAGTTTTTACAATGAGCCTGTGCTGAAAATATGTACTGTTGGTGTGCCTCCAGGAAGAGTTGGGAAAGACTGCATTAGCGTGCTATAAATCTCTGCAGTGTTAAAAAAAACGTTTAAATTGACATTTTTACACTTTTTTTTGAGTGTTAACATGTTTTTAGTGTTAACGCCTTTTTGTATACAGTAGAAAGAACAATCAGTTTAAATGACTCACAGCAATATGCCCGTAATACGTGAATAAAGAGAAATATGGTAACACTACTTAAAAATATTCACTTCACATTCAAAAAATGACTGCTGCTTGTTCAGACTATCTATTTAAAAGGAGTTTAAATCACAACACAATTCTTTTGGCACAACTTAATTCTGGGTGTCCGCAGGATCTGAAAAACTCGTAAAATGTCTTAAATTTGAAAAACTACGTTTTAGGACTTAAGAAGTCTTAAAATCACTGAAATTTTGTCTTGTAGGTCTTAAATAATTGTAAACAAGTCTTAATTTTTCTATGTTAATGTAAATGTCATAATCAACAGCGATCTAAGCTTCATAGATTGCTGGAGAACATTTACATGGACTACAAGTCCTGCCATGCAACACACACACACACACACACACACACACACACACACACACACACACACCTGCTCCAAGTCTCTATTGATTACACTCACATAGCTGATGCTGCTCAAGTACTGATAACACAGAATATACGGCTCACGTTAAGACTCTCATGGCTGAGTCTTGTTAGGTTAACACCCTGTAACATTACAAAGCATTTCTTGGTATAATTTCCACGTGAGCCTCGGCTGGTCAGTTGGTGTTTCTGTGTGGAGTTTGCATGTTCTCCCCATGTTGGTGTGGGTTTCCTCCGGGTGCTCCGGTTTCCCCCACAGTCCAAAGACATGTGGTACAGGTGAATTGGCTAGACTAAATTGTCCATAGTGTATGACTGTGAATGAGTGTATGGATGTTTCCCAAAAATGGGTTGCGGCTGGAAGGGCATCCACTGCGTAAAAACATGTGCTGGATAAGTTGGCGGTACATTCCGCTGTGGCGACCCCGGATTAATAAAGGGACTAAGCCGAAAAGAAAATGAATGAATGAATGAATTTCCACGTGTTCCGACCCTTCCTCTGTTTAATTGTTAACCCTGTCTGCAGCCTGTACTGACCATCTGTCTGTTAGCTGACGATGCCTCTGGATTGCCTTGTTTGTACCCATTTGCGCCTGTTGTTGATCATTGCCTGTCTGACCACGATTCTGAATAAAACCCGCATAATGATCCTAACTCCATTGTCCCTCGTCTGCCTATGGTTACAGTAAAGCTACCCAACATGCATCCAACAATTCACCAAAAATTCATCTCTACAAAACTCTATTTATAACTCTATTTACCATTGTGGTTTAATTATTGTCCTTACAATAACGTTTGTTTAAAAGTTTTTCGTGTGTTTATAGTTTGTTTATACAAACAAACTGTTGTGCATACGTTTAGTTTATCATAGTTTTTAAAGATATTTTTGTTGAAAAATGTGTATGCGAACAAACTACAGTTTGCTTGTTTTGAATATTTATTTAAAATGTGGCTAATAAATAACAAATTATAATATAATATAAAAAAAGTCCTGTATAAGTCTGAAATTTCATTCATAATGGTCTTAAGTTCTTTTAAATTCTTAAATTTGACTTTGTAAAATCTGCAGAAACCCTAAATGTTTTAATTTCAATCTACTTAAATCTGGAAAAATGAGTTGTTTAACTTAAACCATTTGTGTAGGAAAAACATGAAGAAATTGTGTGCATTTTTACAGCGCATTTACTGCTGGCTTATTACCTGCTTATCATTAAAATATGAACTGTTTATTAACATTTATAAAGTATGATCTTATTTGACATCTCTTATCTTACCCTACTACTACCTTACTAACTATTGATAAGCAGCTAATTAGTAGTTTATAGTCGTAGTTAATTGTTTGTTAATAGCATGAGTTGTACATTCAAATAAAGTGTGACCAGAAACATATACATTAGCTGGTGGTATTCGTTGAAAAATATTTGCTTTTAGTATGTCACTCTTACAAAATTGCATTCTACTGATGTTTTTCAATGGCCTCATTAGAGAAAACCAGACATCTGCCGGCATTCCAGCAAACCTTGACAAGCTCTCTGCTCTTTTCAATGAAAGCATACAACGTTATACAAGTGTCTATGGTGGGTAAGGTTTAAAACCCACACACACATTCCTCAAAACTTATATCCACAGTTACTTTTTTTTCCTTATCATACACTTCGGTTTAAAAGTTGTTTGGGGTTGGTAGCCAAATCTATTATAGGAAAGAGCGGGCACACTTTTGGACTTTCTCAGTTTTATGTGAATCCACATGGAGTTCTGAGTATATTTCACAATTTCACGCTTGTCTAGTACAAATATGTGGTTTGTTTTATAATTACAGTTTATGTTTTTTTTTTTCCTTCTTCATTATTTACCCAAAAAGAATGGAAATGAAAAGTGACAACATGGCTTATGTAGGTGGGAATGTTGTAACAGGTCTGTATGACAGCGTAAAATGTAATCTAATCTAATGATAAATGTATACAGGATAAATGTAAGTATTTATTAAACTTATTTTTATTAAAGAATACAACATTGCATGCCCAGCAGACCCACATCATCATAAGATGTTATTATTTGGTAAGATTTAGGTCAACATTGCCTAAGGACAAAGTTATTCTGACGTCCAATAACAGTGTGAAATGATGTTGATATTTTGTTGATTTTAGGTTGTGTTGGAAAGTGATCGAAATTCAGTGTTGATCCAACATTTTAAACCAACATCATATTGACATGAAATACTGACATATTCATCAGTTATGGCAACCAAAATCCAATGTCTGATAGACGTCATATTGGTAACCTCCACACCACGTCAAGCTGTAACATCATATGTTGATGTTCTGTTCTTTTTAGTAGGTCTGAGCAATATGAGCATCAATATTGTAATGTGTATATCTGCAATAGTCACATCGCAGGATTAGATTATTTATTAAGGATTAAAAAATAAAGATATTATTCGTTTTTTTAATATTCATATAGTGATGACCATGTTATTTTACGTTTGATTGTTCCATTTCTGTTCTTGAATACTGTTAGACTGTCCAGAAAACCAAAATGCACTGTTTATTACTTTAATTATAAAAGCCATAATTACTGTTGATAACTTTTATTTTTGCTTTGTGACATTTATACATGCTGGTAATTTATTATATTTTATACCAATGCACTGCATGGAAAAAAACTTCCCAGATGATCTAAATTAAAGGAATATTTCCAAATAGAGCTGTTCAAATCGTCTGCTGAAATTGTACTCACATCACAATATGTATCGCAGCAAAATAAAATATCGCAATGTCAGATTTTTCCATTATTGAGCAGCCCTAGTTTTTAGGTTGTGTTGGAAAGTAACCAAAATACAATGTCTATCAAACATTGGACGTCAGCTTCGCGTTGGGTTCTGACGTCAACCTGATTTCAAATGGAATGCCCCACAACGTTGGGTTACAACATCAGTCTGACATGATGTTGACGTCCTGTGACTGCTGGGTAGGGCACGATAAAGTGTAGACATTTTTTTCTTTTTTTGTATGTTAGTCTATCAATTTCTAGCTTCTATAATGGTTGTAAATGTATATAGAAAACAAAAATGAATCCAATTATAATATTAATACTTTTTTTTAATAAAAAGGGACAATACGATGTGACAATGTGGCTCATAAATTAACTTTTTTTCAGTACAATTAAATTAGTAGCTCTGTCAAATAAAATAATGATGCCTTTAAAAGTGAATCAAGTTGACAATAAGCATACCAGAGACTTATGCAGTAATTCAAAACAGTGAATTCAAAATGGGCATAAAAATAGGAAGATGGAAACAGTTTGTCTAATAAAACTTTAGTGACTCAACACTGGTCTCACTCAAAATAGACTAGTAATAAATATGGGGCATATTTAGGTCACATTCTGAAAGGTTTCAAATAGTTTTTTGTTGTACACTCAATCACATGTTCTGATGCACAAGTGTGTTATTCTGTGTGAGCGACTGAGCGTTGAAGGTTTGGTGAGAGAACTGCGAGGACATCGGCAGCTTGCTTGCTGTATTGTGTGCAATATTGATTTTTGACACAACTTTCAAAAGACCCGAGTAGTTTGTGAGAACCTGTGTGTGTGTGACTCAGAGTTTGTGTGAGTTTTAGTATCAGTGAGTTTCTAATCAAACATGTGCTGTTTACCAGTACTGTACATCTCATTTATAATTTTTGAGGTGGCATTTATTTTAGTTTAAGCAGCTTTGTGTAAAATTACTTTGTCTCTTGAATGTTAATTTACGACAAATAAGAAAAGTAATCTAATTTATAATGTGATGTAATTTAATTCTAATTTTTAATAGTACAATCTGCATATTGTTGATTTTACATATATTTCTTGGCCTTAAAGTCTGTATACGCATGATTCTTAAGGAATAATTCATTCATAATTGATCTAATAATTTACTCTTTAGTCATTCTAATTGGGAATACCCATAACTAGTATATTGCTGTATGGCTTTTTTCTTCAAGACAGAGTTCTGTTATATGAAATCCTGATTTTTTCTTTTGTTATTTCAATAGCAAAACAGTTTTTAATAGTTAGGCATAAAATTAACAATAGACGTAAAAATGCATAAACATGGTCTAACGGTGTTGTGCTTATTCTCTTAATGAGTTATTGGTGTGTTTTGAGCATAACGTGAATTAAACCAATCAGTTTCATCTGCCATCCCCTTTAAGAGGCAGTTGCGTCACGCCATGGCACATTTGCTATTTACATGGCGGACTTTGTTAGTGGGAAAACTGAACACAAACATGAATCTCTCACTAGTGAGAAAACGAGAGGATAAAGAATTAACATCCTCCATTCAGCCTTTTTACTTTCTCTTTACTTCACTTTTACTTAACTATTTATTTTACTCCTTTACTTGGAATAAGGAAACGATTTGTACACACTCCACTGAAGACATCCATTTAATTTAGGTTGTTAAGCATTTGTTAAGATTTGTTTCAAAACTGTTTCTAAATTCAGTTCTAATTTCCTGCAAACAAATAAATGAACAATAATAACGAAGTGTGGTCAAAAAAAACATATATACAGTTAAATCCAAACACGCGTCATATTCGTATGCCCCATATGGATATGCATACGTCTCTAAAACCTGACAGGTAGACACATCTAAACTTGTTTTTATTAAAAAAATATAAATATGCATATAGTAAATAATACTGCTAATAATAATAAAATTATACAAATGCAAATTGGCATGAATAAACTGAAAAAGCACCCCTCCATTTTAACCTAACAGTTAAATCCTTTAATATTTTTCCATATGTAAAGACGTTTGTGTATTGCTGTACATCCTGTGTATTAAGCAATGTGTAAGCATTTGGACCTGCATAGGCGCACAACTAACTGGCTCTGTGCTGGACTTAAGACCAGTTTTTAGTTGGTCGATGGCGCAGTCTATTTCAGTTCCTCAAAATAGCAACGCACCAACAATGTGCATAAATACACCTCCTTTTTAGACCAGCACACCCATGAGTCCACAAAGTGGCTCAAATGGGTTTGCTTTTTTAAACAACGTGGCGCAAAACATGAAAAGTCCTGTTGTGCTGGTCTGAAAATAGCAACAAACCATGCCACATCTTGCACCTTAATGCGTCAGGTGTAAGATGGGGCCCTTCACCTGACTCTAGAGGAACGAAAATAGTCCAAAAAGCTATTTCTTCTGGGTTGTTCAGATTTTTTTTAAAGACAGACAACAATTTAGCTCCTTTGCTCGCAAGTAATGTCTTTAACCAGTACCAATTTAAAATGTTTAGACTTGTCTTTGAGGATTTAATATTTAATCCAACCTATTTGACATCTGCTTCTGTTATTCTCATAAATACCCTGGTTTTGTCTTTTTTATGTGTGTTTGTACTCTCATTTCGTCACAAACATTTTAAGCTCGCTTTATGGCAGCACAATGTCCCTATTCTCTGCTATTTCTTGTAGCTGAGAGAAGTTGACAGGCCTAACTGACAGCAGCAGTATAACCTGCACTTAAGTTGCATTGTTACATTCTGGTTCAGTTCGTAGAGCATATATCAACCAAACTCACTTTTAGAACTTGGTTATGACTCAGCGTTTGATGCTTTCTTCAGGTATAGAATGCAGTTGTCACTCTTTTATCGCCACACTATAGATGATTAGTAGCATAACTAGCACTGATGTGTGAACACAGGCAAATTGGCATTGTCAGAATCAATGTTTTTTTTTCCTCACAAATGCATGTACTGTATATTGTGCCAATACTTATATACTGCAACTGGACAAGATGGTCACTATTGTTTGGAATTTGACCAACCCAGGATCATTGGAGATATGCTTGGGGGATATGTTCACCCAAGAGGTTTTTGCTGCGGTCTGTAGCACGATGACGTACTGGATCAGGTCCAATACATAGTGGACATTGTAACGCTCACTATGGTAATACGTGTAGATGTTCATAACTGAGAGGTTTGGTTTTTCGTAACTTAATTTAATATGAATAATTCGTTCCTTGCAAATGCTTGTGCATGCACATCCACTATGTATTGGACCTGATCCAGTATGTCATTGCGCTATAGGCTTTAATTGTTGTTTTCACTAATCCAAATCACAAATTATTTTAATAAATTTTCACATTTTGCATGTGTCTGTGAGAAGCTTCCTATCAGATCCAACCACCTCTTTTCCCTAAACCCAATCAATAGTGCTTTCAAAAGCAAACTAGAAGAGAAAAGCTCCCATGGCCACAAACTTTTACCACGATTTAACAGTTTTTTTTAATTTATTTTTTTAGATTTGTTGTTTCCAGTGTCTGAAACAATCCTTCTCTGCACTTGAACCTTGGTCCTCTCTGTGTCCTATGCCATACAAGGTGAGCTACTGAGCAATCTAATCTCACTGAAAAAGCTGTCAATACAAAGGTGAGCGGTAAGTAGTTGTGAGAAAAGGAACAGAAGTGGTCAGCAATGCCATACTGCTGTGTAGCTTTTGTTTTACACAAAATGCAGCTAGACATGTATGCCAGGTCACATATTTGCTGTTTCTCAAATATGTAGCCCTGGGCACATATTCCTAATGAGCCTTTGTGGAATTTGGATGTTAGGTCAAGCCATTTTTAGTTGTAGTTTTTTTTTATTTTATTTATTTATTTATTTATTTTTTAATTCTCTTAATTTTTTTTCCAGCTTTTAAATAATACAGACATTGACGGTCAATTAGAAACGATCTCTTGCTTCATATGAGATCAACAATCGCGACTGCTGTTGTTATTACAGGTGTGGTTTTTTTTCTTATTTATCTTCAGGAAATCACTGAAGGCATATATTATGTTATGACATTGATATACAATGTGGCAGTAAGATCGTAACTGTATTGTGCATTTACAACATGGCCATATTCATCTAAGTAAACACACGAAAACAACATTAACATTATACCAGACACTGTAAAAGCTCATTCCCAGCCACTAGACTTTTCTGAAAGGGTATTCGAGTGTCACAGAGTGACAGAATGTTGTGGGACTGCCGTACAGGAGTTATTATTATGGATTATAGATAGCATTTCGTTTTTTTAAAAACATTATGGTAAAACACGATCTCCATTATGAACGTATGAAAACATATGCTTGTTTGTTGAAAAAATTTGTAATAAATACATAAAATACTAATTTGTGCATCTCCTGACTTCCCTTTGCAGCCATTTTGCTGTTGTAGATGGTGTATTCTGGGAAATTTTCTTACCCCTTGGTTTCGGGTGTGGATTTCCAATTATTTACAATGTTTTCCTACAGAGACATACATTAAAATGTTAGTGGAGATGTACTGATGTGCATTAATGTTATATATTTTTTCTTTAAAAAGCAGTAATTTCATGTGACAGTACAAATTAGCATTGCTGCTTCAGAATATTTCAGATATATGGACACATATTGGATAAATGGAGCAAAGCCATAGCGCACACGACAACTTGACGCAACATTTTCTCACTAGAAAGCATGTTTTATGCAGAAAAGTAAGTGATTTGCTGATAATGCTGCAACAGCTCCTTTAAATCCGACATCAATGTTGCGAATGTTGACGCTCTCGCCGTCGGAGCTTTGAAGGCAGAGTGTTGTTGTGGCCAGGGTGGCCAGAGCAAACTTTAACGCTCTCACCGCCTTCGGTGTGAACGTACAGTTAGCCCTACGCCTTCAAGCTAAAGAGAATTGGAACACCCCTATCCCTTTACGGGAACCCGCAAAACAAGGGTTAGAGGTAAGGAGAAGGGCTAATTGGTAGAATTGGGATTGGGCCTTTAGTGTCAATATGTACTCCATATCACATGTATTGCTGGAATGGGCTACAGTATATGCATGGTTAATTAGTTGTTTTTTGAACGTCTCTTTGAGGCTCTGGCATTTCCAGTAAACTGCACATCAGAATATGAGATGAAATATATTGTGATTTTTGTCATATTGTGCATAGATCCACTCCTAATTGAGCCTCATTTAAAAGTATTTGTCCTCTGTGTGACAGCCAAATGGTACAATTAATTGTCTTCCTTTCTTGCAACACTGTCATTCGGCATAGCAATGCACAAAACAGTTTAGCCACTGCAGCAATTCAGTGATATGCATAATACATAAATGCAGCTTGCAGCCTCTAGATGAGGAAAACCTTGACGGAAAGAGGTGCTACACCATCCAATAAACAGCAAACAGGTTAATGAATAAATAAACAGATGGAAGCAACAGTGTTTGGTAACAGAATGCCACCGAATTCAACCTAATTTACTGGAAGAAACAAGCAGGAATATTTCATAAACAACAACAGCAGCAGCAAGTCACAATGATGACTTTAAGTGCTCTCGTCAACAAGGGAATGACTAAGAGACAGAACAACAGCCCGAAATAGCACCCTAACACCGCTATGGAGAAGAGGCTGTCTCTTTTGTTAGCATTTACTGCATACGTTAACCTAACAAAGACTGGCGACTATCATTATTGATAAACATTATGC
>CAIGQQ010031495.1:275231-287090 GCA_903798035.1 Danio albolineatus
TTAACCTAACAAAGACTGGCGACTATCATTATTGATAAACATTATGCTCAGGCCTCAGGCTATGTCTCATCAGCTCTGTTTCGAAAGGTCTCCTCTTTCTAGCCTGAAGTGAGAGAGGAATGACAGTGAGTTAACGCGAGCGGATGGATGCGTCTCTCGTACCCTTGGCTCATATGATTGCTCTTTTGGATGCTGTTTCAGAGTTAATGGTAACAGAACTACTTCATGTTCTCATCAAGAACCGCTCTAAATTTATACCGCCATGCAGATCGTCAGCAATACTGAGGAAGGGTGGCAGTCGAGTTTAATTTGGAAGAAAATAACCAGCAGTGCGGCAGGTTTTTGTTTTGACTGTGACATCAAATGCGGAGCAGCCAAAGGTTGTAATTTCAGGTCCCAGATGGCGTCATCCATGCGCTAACACAATTGTGCCCTTGAATAAGGCACTTAACCTCTAGATTTTTCCGAGAGGATTGTCCCTATAGTGAACTGCGCTAAAGTTCGGTGCTCTGTGTTTTTATTTTTTTTGTCTAGACACAGAAAGAAAATGGGACAGTCCATGTTTTTTTTAAGTATTTTAAGGTCCCATGAAGTGCTTTAAAGTGTGTTTTGTATTCAATCTTTCATGTAATCTGAACTGAAAGATGAATAGAAGGTGGGACTTTTAGAAGAGTAGCTCCTCCCCATTAAAATACAGCCAATAGCGATTGGTTTTATCACAGCTCTGCCAGTGCGAGTGGTTGAGCTCAAGCACATCAAATGAAATGCAAATGAGAAGCGTCTTGAAGGGGGCGGGGTATGTCAGATACTAGAGAGCATTTGATTGGTAAAGTAAGAGGTTATTTAAAGAAAATTGTTTATTCATTTAGGTCACAGTTGGAAAATTCAGTTCCTGGAGGGCCGCAGCTCTGCACAGTTTAGCCTTAATCCTATCAAATACACCTGATCAAACCAATTGAGTCCTGCAGGCTTGTTTGAAACCTACAGGTAAGTGTGTTGAAGCAGGTTTGGAACTAAACTGTGCAGAGCTGTGGCCCTTCAGGAACTGGATTTGACACCTGTGATTTTAGGTGGAAGTAAGTTACCTTTAAACTGATTCATAGATGCTATCCAGACAGGTGTAATCTTAAAAGACTTGATATTGAACGATTGATATTAACACCAACTGTGCTTTGTGAATCCTGAATCTTCTGTTCATTTATTTTGAAATTGCCCTCATTCAATGCCATTTTGGTGTGATATTCTTGATTTTATAAAAGGTTGTGTTAAGGCAGATTTCATCTCTACATATAAGAAGGTTATCTTTGGTTTCAAAGAATGTGTAAAGTAAAGTAATACTAATTTCATAAACCTTATTTTATTTGTTTCCAAATTTTGTCTTGGCCAGATTTCATATTCATTCAATCTATTATTCATTTTCCTTTGGCTTAGTCCCTTTATTCATCAGCGGTCACAATGAACTGCCAACTTATATGAGCTGAGCCTCTGAGTCGTCCCAAATATCATATTCACAAAGGCTAATTTTGTAAGTGTAAATTTAAATAATTTAAAATGGAAATGAAAATGTATTTGACTGTATTTAGGGATCAACAAGCTTTAAATGAATAACAACAAGAACTTTGATGAAGGACTTGGCTTTTGTTTTGGACTAAATGCTGAATGTTTGCTTAATGACATTTGTTATTAATGTTTTTCAAGCATTCAAAAAAGTAAATGTAGGCGGAAGTGTCAAACTGCAAGCTTTGGATGTTTATGTCAGGTTTGTATCTTCTAAATGCGAATTATTTATTTATTTATTTATTTTTTATTTATTTTTTTTTGGAGCACACTAGCTAATAGATATCAATAAAAGTAACATACTGATACATACTGAACGTCTCAGAAACTTTATTTATTTATTTATTTTTTTATTCATTGAGGTGTATATCAAGGTTGCCAGGTTTTTGTGACAAAACTAGCCCAATGGCCAATCAAAACTAGTCCAATGATATCAAAACTCAAAATATCCCACAGCCCATTCATAAAATGTTTACTGTTTTTTTTTCTTTGAAAATAATGCTATATCAGAAACTATATATAATATTTTGTCATTTTTAAAAAATCATCTTGCGTTAAAATTTGACGGTACAATTTCTATGCCGTCCAGTTAAAAGTGTAATCTTTGTAGCCAAATGCTGAAAAATGTTCTGCCAGAGTGAACCTCAAAAAATGATTTTAAAGTAACGAAAATATCTAGTTTGTTTTCTGGACTTGGAGAAGGCATTCGACCGTGTCCCTTGTGGCATTCTTCTTTAGATTACATATAATTTAATAGCTATTATTTAGCAGCAATCCTGACGAGTCCTGCCAATTGGTTACCATGGAAAAGAAAACAGCCACACAAACACAGCCTCTCCTTCAGATCCCTTGCACCTAACAAAGTGTACTTACTCTGATTCATCTGTCACCTAAACTAACTTCACAACTTCACTTGCATCAATAAAGCCTCTTTAAAGTTACATTCCATGTACAGCTCTTTTCATTTTGCTGTATAAGTGTTTTTAAACTCTTTATATTGTTTAAACCGTTTTATTTTCAGATGTGAATCACACTGACTCTCTTATAAGAAGTCAATCACAGTATCTTGGTTTCAAAGCACATGACTGGCTGTCTGCTACTGATGTCTCGCCTTCATGTGCACATGTGAATGAACTCAAGATTAAGTTGATGATCAGCTTCATGCTACTAACAAAACCTGTTTGCACTGAACGGTTTGGCTTTATCAACTCAACTAATCTTGTAATCCTGAGTTTGTTCAGTCACCATCATGATACAGGCTCAATTGTTAGACTAATCACTCCAGCAAAGCAATAACACCATAGATTTTTTTTTTAATCAAACCAAACCCAAGATGCTTCTAATTTTGCTAAAGGGCAACCTAAATGAATCAGCCGTTATTAAAATGCTTAGTGAATGTTGTTGAGCATTATTTAACTTGAAGTTAACCTTTGAAAACATCTCTAGAGCTGATATGTAGGGTTCATTAAACACTGGTTTGTGAAATGCAGGAATCAGCCGCAGCCAGAGTGGGAAGACAAGTCTTGATCATCAACAAAACATGACTGGCATTTATGTTTCTCTACAAAAACTTAATGATCCTTATCAGAAACTTTTTTTCTCACTCTAGAACCATCATCAGCAATATGCTGTTTACTGCGCAATCCATTAGAAACGCTGTTATCTAACATCACATTCAGCACTTAGCTAATTGAATCTTTCCATTTTCTACAGACAGACAGCACAAATACCAACTGTTTGTAATTGATAAATTAAAAAGCTATATAATTCCTAAAAGTAAAACTTGGACGTCTGCAAATATGGCCAGAAGCTGACACTGCCTACTTGTGCTGAAATGTACTGGCTAGGTCGTGCATCGCTGCCTCCACTTATGATGTGATAACATCATTTTTTTTTTTTGCTGTAATGCTGGCTTTGCAGATAGTGAGAGAATTGTGGCCCTCTGTGGGATTGGTCAATTGGGTAAAAGAACTGCTGCAACAAGCATTTAAGAAGTAACAGTTGATTCTAGTGAGCAGGGAGTAGAGAAAAGAATCTGATGTTTCTCAAATGAAAACAAAATTTAGACAAGCAATCAGCGTTGCTCTTTTTTTGTTCTTTACTAAAGAGTACAACTTTATGCAGAATTTAAGATACTGTGAAAATCCCAATGCCTTCCTCAGGGCTTGCAAAATTTCTAGTAGCAGCTTAGTTTCTAACAGTGGTAAATAGTAATTTAATCTAATCTAATAGTAGTAATTTCTAGTGTTTTTTTTTTTTTCATTTTTAGTTAACTGCCCCTTAAACTATCCCTTTAAGTGCAAGTCACAAAAAATGGACATCTCCTTTTACAAGCTGACTGCCAATTGTTTACCGATCCTATTGAATAGCCACGAAAAGTAGACGGATGACATTAACTTATCCTTATTAACTTATAACGTGTAATCTATCATGCATGTGCGTCTGTTCTGCACAAACTCCAGCGTGCGCTTTTCACGGAGATGCACGCACTTTTAAAATGAACAGTTTTTCATGACAGTCTGAATGACTAACTAATGTATCTTGCTCCTAATTTTAAATAATTGTATAAAGATATATTTTGAATTTCACATAAGGTGCATCCCAAATCGCATACTTATGCACTATTCTACGCCATTTTGTAGTACACTCTAAAAAAAAAAAAGGTGCTAAATAGCACCAAAACTGGTTCTTTGGCTCGTAATAAGGGGAGAACCTTTTTTTGGTGCTATACAGCACCTTAAAAAATAGGTGCTATATAGTACTTTTGTCAAATGGTGCTATATAGCACCTATATTTTAAGGTGCTCTTAATGTTAATTTACCCTTTCCCCAAATAAAACCGGCATAAGAGTTATGAGAATTAGCTATAAGAACAAGTGCTTACCAGTAGTAGTGGTGCTATATAGCACTTTAACCCCCCCAAAGAACCACTGATAAACATTTACGGTGCTTTAAAAATTCTTTACACAGTAAAAGTGCTAAATAGCACCTCAACCACCGTAAGGAACTACTGAAGAACCTTTTTTAAGAGTGTATAAATAGTGTAAGTAGTGTGTTCACACTGAAAACTCTAAAAATCATGCCGATCAATCGACGCAGATGTATAAATCAGCCTTAAGTATTTGTAAGACCCATAAGTTAATTGTTTTTTCTATTTGTGTGTGAAATTAATAATAATGTGATAAGCCAAATGTGAAAAGATTGTACTCTGTAATTTAATATAGAACATATGGTGATGTAATCTCCT
This sequence comes from Danio albolineatus, assembly GCA_903798035.1. Lineage (NCBI taxonomy): Eukaryota > Metazoa > Chordata > Actinopteri > Cypriniformes > Danionidae > Danio > Danio albolineatus. The sequence goes on from CAIGQQ010031495.1 coordinate 280,035, forward strand.
GCTATGACAGAGAGCTGTATCATGGAAGATAGAATCGAAACTTTTTGACAGTGTAGCAATTATCAAAAAGACAAATATCATAAATATGATTGGTGAATGAGCTATGAAGTGAGTATTGAAATTATATCCATGTTTTGAATGTTCACCAACACACATTTCAGTGAAAGCCAAAACATTTAACCTTTACAAGTCATAAATCTGCTTATTAAACTAGTGACCTAGAAAAGTTTAATTCTGAATATTAAATATGTCTTAATCATAACATTTATTTGATTAAAATCTATTCAAACGATAAAATCAAAAATATTTGACTGTCAGAGATTTTTTAAAAGTAGCTTTAGGCTTTTGGACCCCACTGTGTAATTTTCCAGAATAATGCTCTTAATCTAATCAGCCTCAGTGCGAAGTCATCCAGTGCCATTCAGACAGACAAAGACACAGAGTGAGCTTCAAGACTGCTGGTTCATTAGCTGATTGCCTTTAGCTACAATTTAATTTGTTCACTATGATAAAGATCACTGGTAGACAGGGGATAAGGGCTATTGATTCCACTTGATTTGTCCTTATAGAGCAAGCTTTTAGGGGGGTATGTGTACATGTGACTCTGAATCACAGTGAAATGTGCTAATTGAAGAACATGCTAAGGACATTGAGTTGAGTTTTGCCCACACTAATTAAATCATGTGCATAATTAGCACCATCCCATCTAATTTACTGTAAAGTAGTCATGCCATTTTACAGTGTGTGATATTGTGCATTTACATGATATTTGGGTACATTTGCATGACACTAAACTAGGGTGCATTTCCCCAAAACCATCACTCGCAAACTAAGATTGCAAGTTATAAGTACTAACACACAGTTGAAGTGAAAATTATTAGCCCTTCTGTGTTTTTTTTTTTTTCGTTTTCAGATATTTTCCAAATGATGTTAAACCCAAATGCTATATTATCAAGGGTCGCCACAGCAGACTAAACCGCCAACTGTTCCAGCAGACGGTTCATTCAGTGGTTGCCCTTCCAGCTGCAACCCAGTACTGGGAAGCACCCTATACACTCTTATTCACACACATACACTATGGCCAATTTAGCTTATTCAGCTGACCTATAGACCTTTTTCTTGGCTGCTGCATGGAGGGCGTCATAGCGACCAGCGTATTCCAGTAGAATGCTTAGAACTTCCCTTTACAGTGTTTACAACTGATAATTTGCGATCCGAAAATGGGTATCAATAGTGTTTTGAGTGGATTATGGAGTGTTTTTGTGACACACTACTTTGAAAGGTGTGTGTTAAAGCCATTATAATCTGTCAGATGTGGTTCAAGCGTTAGAGAAAAACTTTCTCCTAGTTCATGTGTCTGCCGTCAGAAATACAGTGTGTGTGTGTGTCAGCTGTTAGCTCAGCGGCTCTTCAATGCAATTTCCAAAAATGACCAATAAAAGTTTATTACTGATACTCTGCTGGCTGATTTACGTGTTGATTCTAATCGGGAGCTGTTTATGTTTCATTTAGTGTGTATTGTGTAGTATTTACCACAGTACAGTATGTGCTTTTCTGTCATTTCAAAATGCCATTTTATTTGAATCAATATGTCAGTGGGACAACAGTGGGCTACTGTATGTGTGTGTGTGTGTGTGTGTGTGTGTGTGTGTCAAACATTTTCGTGAATTACATTTGTTTGGGTTGGTTATATATTTGAAAGAGAGAAAATGTTGACTTTAGCAATGACGAGGCTTCATTAAAACGGCACAAGATGTCGTCTGACAACAAGGGGGAAAATGCCTTACAGCAGTTGTTTTTCATCCCATTAGATTGCGTTTTTTTTAAATGATCAGTCCAGAGGGGGTGCTGATTAACAACAGTATTGGTTCAAAGGCGTTAAAAGCAGGTAAAATAAATTAAAACTATCCTTTCAAAGCTATCTAAATGTATTTACACGCTTCAGCTGCTGACCAGAAGTTCTTAGCATTCTCCTTGCGCATACATGAAAGCATAATGAGTAATTTTGTGTTCTAAGAAAAAGGTCTATAGCGCATGTCTTTGAACTGTGGGGGAAACCAGAGCACCCGGAGAAAATCCACGCCATCACGGGGAGAACATGCAAACTCCACACAGAAATGTACATAAGGTGTATGTACTTGTACATATATAAAGTGTTTAAAAAAACTGTTATATAAAAGTTTATTATATAAAAACACTTTGCTTTATTAAATTTATTCCATATTTTGTAATTTTTTTTTACCAATTTCTTTTTGATTTTGAATTGCATTGTGGGACCTTGATCTTTCGTCCAACAACTTTTAACCTTGAAAACCTCAAAAAAGTAACGTTTATTAACATTTGTAATAATTAAAGTGATATATTGTCTGGGTATATTGTCTACAAAAACCTCATAAAAAAACTGCCAGTACATTTTCTGTTATTTTACAGACTTTTTTCTCTATATATTATTTCTAAAACATTATATTATTTCAAACCACTAAAATGTTAATAAAAGTCACTTCGTTAAACTGTAAAGTTGAATTTTGAACATCAAAAGTCGACAAAGCAGAGATCAACATCCCATAATACAATTTACAGCCATAAATAAACAGAAAACACTTGAGAATCACAAAGTACGAAAACTGTTAATTAACAGATATTAACAGTGTGCTACTTCACCCCCTTGAGAAGCGTCATTATGGAAGATTTTAAGTTTTTTTTGAGACAAAGTTTTAATTGAACGTGGTTTAAAAAAAGATCACTGGCAGAGACTTTTAACACGTGAAAATAGTTTATTTCCCAAACGATGCATAATATTTTGGTAGTATGGCCTTGAAAAATGCATTCCAGTCTGTTGGTTTATGACATTAACATTTTGAGCTCTTGAAAACAGGTATAAAGTGACAACTTCTGAAAATATCGTCTCTGTGTAAATGAAAAATATTACACGAGTAATGCAGCAGTGTATATTGGCACTGGTGGGAGGCGTGCCTTAGTGTCCTACCAGTGATGATACACATCCATAATGCACGGCTATGAATCTGATATTGCATTTATCCATACCATATACTGCATTTATACAGTTCGACGACAAAATTGTGTATATAAAAAAAGAAACGCAGTATCATAACTTCCACATATCGTTGCTTAAAATCATGTCACTTGAGAGCTAATATTTGAAGGATTCTTTAGCATAATAATTAAAGTGATGACAAAACAGACTGTTTTGCTCACATTTTAAGATTATAAGGCTGAATGGCATGAAATGCCATCAGTCTACAGAGATTTCCTATTATTTCTCTGTTACAATCAGTAGATCGCAATAATTACCCCGAAAAAGCCAAAGCAAAGCAAACACTTCCAGATTACTATGGTATAAATACAGCACTACAACATAGAAAAGAAAGAGATCGACTCAAGTCGACAAAGTCAGTTACCAGTTTTATAATGATTTGTTCAGCTGTAGTTTGAAATATGAAAAGAAAATGCTTTTTCTCCCCTAAGGACTTATTATGAGTCTCTGTTGCCATCTTGGAACTATCTTTGCTCTGCTCATTAAGAGGCTGATGGCCGCCAATGGACTGTATCTCTGAAATTATAAATATCTAAAATAGGCTATGTCCTTATAAATAAACTGCATAGTTGCAATCTAAACAACTACATTCTCGCCTTAAAAAGCCTCAAAAGTACATTGTTGTCCAACAGCTGCAATATTTGTCAAACTGTTGTGAGCTCCTCTGCTTGTCATCTTGTCATGTGGGTGGAGTAATACATAAGGGTGAGGAGGCTATTTGAGTGCTGTTATTGCAGAATAGCACACTGCTATCAGCCAATCAGATTTGAGAACTAGACAGAACTGTTTTATAAACTACTATAAACATACAGATTAAAACTGTGTGTGCGGGCATAGTGTTTGCTTATATGTAAAGTAGCATCATCAACTATGACCTGACATGTATAAGCATTTTTGGCATCTGTGAAACTAAAAACAAATGTAAAAGAAAAACGTTTTTTTTTTTTTTTAGTAAATTATTTTTGTGCAAATACCCTCAGTTTGAGATTTTCAGATGCAGCTTTCATTTTCCTCACAGAAATCAAATTAAAATGCATATGTTTTTGAATTGCATTGTGCCACACGATTAGTAATGAATAACAGAAGTAACAAAAGAGATGACAGTTACGTCAGGCCATTCTCTCAGCCGTCAGTATAAAGTTATCAAAAGGAATTTGCATTTGGACGATATTTCATGCAGGAATGCACTCAAAGGAAATTAAATATGAATCAACATCTTGCCATGGCAGTTTGTATCCAGAATGATGTTTCATGCTAGTTTGTTTCTGTCAGTGATTTATGTAGCCTTTTCCCCCCTCCTTATGCTCTGCACGGAGCGTCCCATCTCTTGACATGTTGACTACTGGAATTAAACAAAAGCTGACGGGATTGAGCAGTTTCCCACAATTCTGTTTCATGTGGTGACAGGAGTACAGCCAGGCTTCCGTGGGAATGGACATGATGGCAGGGAGAAAATAGAGACGCTATGACAGCCAAAAGTGTATGCCTCTTAATATGAGAAAGGAAAATATGAGATGTCATGAGTAATTCTATGAAAAAGCAAACTAACATTTTTTTAGGGGACTTGCAATGGACTAGAGCTTTGTTGTGTGTGTTTTAAAATTAAATGAAACTTTGATTAATTTGTGTGCCGATTACAAAATAAACTAATAAAAAAGTGGATTAAATTTTTTTCAGTCAGACATACTTTAATGTATAGACTATTTTTGCACTGAATGGCTTTGGATTAAATAGGCATGGATTGTTAACCATTTTCATGGTATAGTGTGGTTTGTATAAGTCAAGTTTTAAAACCGCCAAAGTTTTGTGTTATACTGTTCCTATGGTATATGTAAGATTTTTTTTTTTTTTTTTTTTACATTTAAAAAAAAAAAAATTATTTATGACAACTGTATCTCCAGCTGAAAATGCTGGAAAAAAAGATGCCGTATTAAATTGTAAAGAAATCTGTGTTTTTGAAACTAATGAAGACATCAGAACCAGTCTGGCATCAACAAGGCATTTGCGCCCACAGAACTGCACCTCACTGGATATTTTCTCTTTTTTTTTAGACCGTTCTCTGTAAACCCTAGAGATGGTTGTGCTTGAAAATTGCAGTAGATCAGCAGTTTCTAAAATACTCAGAGCAGCCCCTCTGGCACTAACAACCATGCCACGTTCAAAGTCACTTAAATGACCTTTCTTTCCCATTCTGATGCTCGGTTTGAACTGCAGCAGATCGTCTTGACCAAGGCTGTTTCTGCATTCTTCAGCGATCTTGCGTTCTTGTGTTCTCGTGAAACGTCGTCATCATCATCTGCCGAAATTCAGTTCCAATACTCAAGACCGCAAGAACGGAGGATGCGTGAAAGTTCCCGGATGTGTTTTTGATATCAAGGACGCACCGATGCAGACTTGAGCAACGAACTCGCTCTAGAAGTCCCAGAGGTCATTTTGACTGGAGGTGGGAAGCGCAGCATTTTGTATAGATTTATTATTAAAGTTCAGAGATATACTTACCTCAGGAGTTTCCCTAAATGAGACGGTCAAAGTAAACATTAACATCTTATTTGTGATGTGCAGCATATATTTGTAAAGTCTCTATGTATAATATACGTTGAGAATCGGGGGAAAACAATAAATCGTTGTATGAATGCTGTAATGTTTAAATAATTTTTGGTTAAAGATGCGTGAGGGTCATGTGACCATCAGGAAGAATGCAGCATTTCTCACAGGACGCGTTCTCTGTGGTTTCACGAGTTCGTTCTTTCAATGTGACCTGGCAAGACCAGTCTCCACAAGAATACAAGTCCGTTCTCTGCATTCTTGGAATTGAGAAACAGCCTATGTCTACATGCCTAAATGTATTTTGTTCCTTCCATGTGATTGGCTGATTAGAAATTTGCATTAATGAGCCGTTGGACGTGACAGTATATTTCAGAACCTCTTGTTGAATTCTGAGCTAATAAAAAGTAAGTTTGAAGAGTAATCATAAAAACATCTGCTTTTATATCTGCTGGTATATTTTCATTTTATGCAGGAATAAGCTAATGCAAATACCTTTTAAAATTATAATTGGATACATGTTGGTAAAAAAACCACTTTAAACTTGATATCAGCACAACGGCTTGTTAAAAAACAGCAGAATAAACACGACATATGGGTTGTTAAGATGAATAATCGGTGAATTTGGTTCAACTGAAGCATGCCATAGCTGAATCCTCATTCATATCAAAGCAGTGTGATTCCCTTTCAGAATCGAGTGGATGATGGAGTTGCACATAGAGTTTCATGTTAGCAGTTTAAATAAGTAGAACTAATGAATGGCATGTTAGTGTCTTCACACTTATTATATGATGAGAGCTTGGATGCTGCACTTGTGTGGCAAATATTTAAATTTCTCTACGTTTCTTTCAGCATACTCAGTATTTTTTTCATATATCTGCATTCCTTAATTTAAGTCAGCCATTATCCTGTCTTGGTTTCTTTTTTTGTTCAGTTTCTCAGTTTGCTGGCTTTCTTGACTTTCTTTATTTATTGTTTAAAGGTTTCTTATTGTATGTTTTATGTTTTTTCCTTTGCATTTTTGAAGAGTTTAATGTCTAGACAATGTTATCACACAAAACTGTTCACATGGATTGGCTAAAATAACTTAAACTGTGTATTATACATGTCAGACCAGTAGCTGACAGTGTCACCTTCACTCTAAAAAAAAAAGGTGCTAAATAGCACCAAAACTGGTTCTTTGGTCGTAACGAGGGGGGAACCTTTTTTAGTGCTATACAGCACCTTAAAAAAATAGGTGCTATATAGTACTTTTGTCAAATGGTGCTATATAGCACCTATATTTTAAGGTGCTCATTATGTTACTTTACCCTTTCTGCAAATAAAATCGGCATAAGAGTTATGAGAATTAGCTATAAGAACAAGTGCTTACCAGTAGTAGTGGTGCTATATGGCACTTTAAACACCCCAAAGAACCACTGAAAAACCTTTATGGTGCTTTAAATGTTCTTTACACA
>CAIGQQ010031495.1:293370-304935 GCA_903798035.1 Danio albolineatus
ATTATTATTATTATTATTATTATTATTATTATTATTATTATTATTATTATATAATATTGCAAATTATTTTTATTAAAGTTTTTAGTATTTTTATTGTTTCTTTAAAAAGTTTTAAATATATATTTCTGTCAGATATTGTTCAGATGAGATCAAACTTTTATTTTGATCTGCTGTCCTGAAGATGCTTTAATTTCGGTGTTTAAATGACAAATACAGTAAATGAGGTCAGGAATGTCATGAGGATGTATAAATGTTAACATATATATTCGATGGATTTGCTCTTCAGTGTTTGGACTTTCAGAAGTGAAAATTAAATCACAGTGAAATGAACTAAATTGAACTTTAACTCTGAAAACCGGACTGACACAGTTTCAATAGAACTAGATCTAGAACTTCTATGTTAAGCTGCTTTAACACAATCTACACTGTAAAAGCGCAATAGAAATAAAGATGTGTGACACTACAATAAGGTTCATTAGTTAATGCATTTACTAACATGAACTAATCATGAACAACACTTGTACAGCATTTATTAATCATAAAAGAACATTTGCTAATGCATCATTAACATCCAAGTCCATGCTTGTTAACATTAGTTAATGCACTGTGAGTTAACATGAACTAACAATGAACAACTGTATTTTCATTAACTAACGTTAAGTAACATGAACAAAAACTGTAGTGAATGTATTGTTCATTGTTTGTTCATGTTAGTAAATGAATTAATTAACATTAATTAATGAACCTTATTGTAAAGTGTGACCTAAAGATGAATTTAATTGAATTAAAGCTGTTTCATTTATATTATATATTATTAAACAGTATGAATGTGTTGCGAACATCACTGTCATCTAGAGAATGTAAAAATTGTTACATGTGCTTTCAGTAGCCTCTCTACCTCACTAGCCTCTTCCTCTCTGTCTCCCTGTGAATATTTACATATTCATAAATGTACGCACCCTCCAGGGCGCACCTGACGTTGATGTTGATGTGTACAAGACTGGTAACGACAGCAACATGTACAACCGAACCAGTGTCGCTGATTGAACCAGTGCCATCTGCACATTCAGCATTACGCTTTTCTTATCTTCCTTGTTTTTTTGTTTTTTTTAACCACAGGCACAACGCTGACAAGGCACAGACAAACTTTGTTGTTAAACGCCAGCGAAATAAAACCATTTCTTTTGATTTGCTGTAATAAATCACTAAGCATAAGGCCCATTAGCTTGTAACATCAGCTGGAGAAATATCATTATTGGTTATGTCAGCTGAAAAATGCTGGTCACCTATGCGTACACTTAGTCCACATTTCCCCCTACTTAATCGACCATGTATGGTTTTCTTACTCCTCCTCCTTGCTTGTGGTGTCACTGAGCTTTAAAGAGTCCCACAGTGCAGGGCAATTACAAAAGGGCGTTGCTGATCCTCCTCTATAGACCTAGTGTTTTCTGGCAGGCCTAGAGAGATGAGTTCACTCGCGTAGGTCCTACCCCCCGGCCACTGCAGCCCCGCAAGCTGTTCTTCTCAGTAGCAAACCTCATTAAAAATGCAGAGGGTTCAAGTCAGACTGAGTGTAAGTGTGTTTGTGGGAGTTAGGAAGCAGATGGCCCATGGGAGAAAGGCTAAGGGGGGAGAAAACCCTTACCCCAGCAGATGCCAGTTTTAACGAGGAGATGAATAAACTAGAGATTAGACTATAACCTAGGAATGGAACTACAACAACAATGCATGACAAGAAAAAGTGCTGTACTATATATGGTAAGGTGTTTTTTCTTCTTTAACATGCAGTTACTTGTTAAGATCAAGCATTGAAAAGATCTGTGCTGAATGAGAGAGATGTTTGAGTGTGCTTGAGTGTACTTTTACCAGCATTTTAAGTTGATGTAAGGCTTGATGTTTAGAATAATGTTGTTTATTGATGTTCAATATGAATTAATAAACACTGAAGAGCAAATCCATCGATGCACAGCTCCACAAGGCCCAAACCAAGCAAGGCAGTGATGACAGTGACAAGGAACAAAACCTCGAGAGAAACTAGGCTCAGTTGGTCATGATGACCATTTCTCCTGGTCAATCAGATTGTCTTAAGCAAAAAAAAGATTCCAATGGCTGTGCCCGCTTTTTACATGTAGAAAAAGGTCAATACTATGGACCTGTTGAATACTTGGCTGATTTATACTTTTGAGTTAAGTACACTAGGTAGGTCTGACATAGCCTTTGCCATATCCTGACATTGGGCCTCTCAAAAAATGTAACTTAACATTGTGATGATGCAGAGCGCAAGATCTATGATTAGGCCTGGCACAATAATCAATATATTGACTTATTGCAAAACACATGAACATGACCTTAATCATTTTTGGTGATGCAATTTATATCGCCCATACATTAAAAAAAAACAGTTCTGGCAACGTTTTAGCATTGAACATTTTAGTCTTTATTGGAGGAGTCAGTGTCAGTATGGCTAAAAAAACACTGCAGTATTTACTGTAAATTAATTTAGGATATTTTTTTATGTGGGTGTCTAAGAAAAAAGATTTGGTAGCAGATATCACAGCCTCTGTTATTTTTTTTTTACCTCACACTTTGTTTTTGTTAAAGGGCACCTTTGATGAAAAATCTACTTTTTAAGCTGTTTGGACAGTCATATGTGTAGGTATAGTGTACAGATGGTCATTTTGGGGTGATATAAACACACCCAGTCCTTTTTTTTCAATTTAACAGCATAAAAACGGTAGACCAATTGGAATGGTTTTGAGATCGACCGCAACTTTACGTAGGAGTGCGGTCCCCCCGCCCACCGAATTGATTGACAGCTGCGTATTAACATGTCTCCGTAGTAACGTGTATAATCATATCAACAAGACAGGACGTGCGCAAAACAACCGGGAATAAAAAGATCTGTTCAGTTCGCGAAGGTCATCAATCATCATCAGATGTGATCAAGAGTGAGTTTCACAAGTTTAACACATGTTTAAAACAGTGCATGTTTGTAATGAACTACAGCCATTTACTTCAGCTTTACTTCATCACCACAGCCGCGTGTCAGCAAAAAATACGCTTCAATCTTGGATTGTTGACATGAATTGACATTTATTGTGTACATTAACATAACAGATATCCATACAGCAGTGGACATTAAGCCGTATCCTTTCACATTTGCTTGCAAAATCGCGCGCTGTCTGTGTGTGTGTGCGTGAACGAACTCTATCTGCATTGTGCGTGATTTATCGTTGCAACTCCTTAACAAACACATTAAACAGTCTTTGGTAAAGTTCTTACTGTTGTATTTCTCACAAACGTAGTGAGATCTGCTCTTTACATCTGTTCCTGTTGTGTCTGTGTGTCTGACGCAGCCGAGGGTGGAGATTGAGGCACGCTGACGGGAACGGTGGGCGGGGAGAACTATTCTTAAAGGGCCAGTGCAAAAAAACGGAAAAATTTGTTTAGAGCTATAATGGAACAACTTTAGGCAGCGATAATTATTAATCTGATGGGTATTTTGAGCTGAAACTTTACAGACAAATTCTGCTGACACAAAAGACTTATATTAAATATAAAAAAGGGGTGTATGTGCCCTTTAACATTTATTATTATTTATTTATGATATGTATTTTCACCTTCTGATTCCAGTGCCTAATTATACATTGTTAAAATGACTGTAATTAAATTAAATATTCTTAGAAATAACATAGTGTGTGTTATTTGGAAGGGTGTACTTGCATTGTGATGATATTGTCATTCTGGCATTATAGAGTGAGTGGCATAAAATGGTCTTAAAATGACAATGATATTGTTTATCGCTAAATATTTTGGTACAATATCTCATACAGCAAAAAATAGATATTGTGACAAGCTTATCTGTGATTGGCTGGCTTGATATACGAGCCTAGGTGGGGCTGAAAGCCATGCGAGAAGAGAAAGGCTCCCAAGGAGCTCCGAATGGATATTTTAGGATACTTTTTACTTTTTATTATTGTTTATTTAATGATTAAAGTTCCAGATAAAACATCTCACCTCTTTATTTTGTGAATGAGAGAATTTCTGGTGTAACCTCAAAACACTGACAAAGAAACTATACAATGGGGAATAGAAACCCTGATGCATACAAGTGTTTCTGAAATGTTATTGCAGAGCAACACCGATAGAATGCAGAAGTAAAAATGCGCACAATGGCATCAGCTACATGTGTGTGCCATGGGGTTGAGGGATCACTTGAAGCTGAAGTATAATTGTGCTTAGGGTGTGTGCCAGTTATTTAGGGAAATAGGAAAGGAATTAAAGTAGTTCCAGGCAGGTCCATATCATTATGCTGAATGATGTTATTCAATTCAATATTAATTGAAATGACTTTACTGGCAAAAATCAAATCAAGATAGCTATATTCTCTATCCAGTGACAGCCTTAAATACTGCTTTAGTTTGTTATCAGTGGTTCAAGATTCTGTTATTAGTTCTAAAATGATGTTTTGTAATTATTAATGAAAGCTTTAGAACAGGGATGCCCAACCTTTTTTTTTTTTTTAATGAAGGGCCAAAAACCAAACTTGATTGAGGCTAGTGGGTAAATAAAGTTGCCATGTCTAATTTGCTCATTTATTTAATATGATTTTAAAATAACTAGAAAACATTGCTTCATAATAACTAATACAGTATATTTTACATTACATTTTATAATGAACTTTATCATTTATAACAGAATGGAGTTACACTAGTTTTTGCCTTAATTGGCTCGCTGATGTCTTCTTCATAGTGCTCTATCTGGTCACACTTTATTTTGATGGTCCGTTTGTTGAATTTAAGTTACATTGCAACTAATTCTCATTAGATTATAAATAGACTGTTAGGTTGGGGCTATGGTTGAGGTTAGGGGTAGGATTAGTGTAAGTCGACATGTACTTGCAAAGTTTCTTATAGTCAGTTAAATGTCTGTTGGACCTAACTCAAATGGACCATCGAAATAAAGTGTTACCCTCTATCCACCGAGTGACTGCATTTACATTTTAAAAACTCAGATTAATTTACAAAATTTCATTTCAGTTTGCTTTTTCAATAGCTTTGCAATAAAACAAACAAACAAAAAAGGTTATGACAAATTAGAAAAGACCATCTCTGTTAAAGGCATTCTCCCCAACTTTCTCCATCATTCTCACTCTCTTCTCAGTTGGGATGGTGGGCCAAATCAAAGATTACAATCGGCCAACTTTGGCCCGTGGGCCCTACTTTGGGCATCTCTGCTTTAGATGATATGCGCAAGAAAGTAGTTCCACACACTGGACAAGTTTGAAGACAAGTCTGACAAAAATGGGGTGTGCATTATTTTGTAATAATTTAATGGTTATTGTCAATTATACCTTACCTATAATACAAACCACTTCAATGTATGTTTGTACTAATACCATTACATTAGAACTAATTATTGAGGAAAGGGAACAAAATAAACAAGCATTTTTGATGTATTTGCAGATACCTTACACTAATTTTAGTGATAAAATATGACACTATTTTTCTCCCTCCTTTCAACATTGTAATTTTGATCCACTACTTGCAGATATGCTGGAAAATACTCAATCATGTTAATACCAGGTGGAAAACTGGTGGTTGTTTAAAAATTGTGGGTCATATTTAAGATTAGCCATTAATAGTGATTATAAAGCTATTGTCAATAGTAACTATTGCAATGCAAGTTCATGCTGTGTTTTCATGTAATGTCAATATAAGATAGCATAGCTTGCCATTCTGATTAGTATTTTGTTCCCAATTGAATAGTCTCTCCACATCCAGGCTATTGCTGAGGCGAAGAAATGAACAGAAGGACAATGATTTCAAATGATCTTCATCAGCGAGGTCTAGCACACCCGGCCTTTCTTTTGATTTGGCTCTGAATGCAGAAGGAAACGGCTTTGTTCAAAGGTGGTGTGTGTCAGGGCCTAATGTAGAAGCCAGTCAGAACTCTCAGTTCCGTTTAGTTCCAATTGAGTTGATTTAAATCAGTTGAAGCGGCGCTCGCAAATAGAGTTGTTGCTTCTCCAAAGAATCTAATTTCTATGCTTATTTTGTTTTTAGAAGACCATTTGACTCTGTCTTGGTGTTTTGTCTGTGTCTCTGGTTTGGTGGGCGGGTAGGGTCTCTGGTGGGACTGTAACCCCTGGAGCAGAGCTCTGGCTGGTAGACAGCTGCAGAGCTGCAGAAATACTGATATGGTTGCCAGGCCTCCAGGGTTCAGTTATAATTCCTTTTAAATGTAGCCACTGCTACATTCCAGCACATCATCTAAGAGGCAGGAGAGACACATTTTTATTTAGCCGGAAGTGAGTCCAACAATCAGTCAGCAACAAGATGAAAGGCACTGCTGTGAACACCAAGGAGAGGTTGAAATGCGGTATGTGGTCTTGATATAGAAGACATTTGTTGGTGAGTTGTCATGTGAAGTGCTTGTCTGATGTTGGAGTGAGAAGGCTTTTCATTGAATATTTCATACCTTTGACGGCTGTGCTGGGAAAATAGAAACGATGTCTGAATCATCGGTATATAATGTGTTTAACCCTATTCAACTGTGAACTGTGTGCGCACGTAGAGGTGTTTGCATGAGTGTGCGCTGTTATTCGCTTTATTTCTCTGGGTTTTTCAAGGCTGTGTTGCACAACATTAAATCTAGGCTAAAACAATTTACTTCCTCTTGTACACCAAGTTATAGTGACTTCAATATCACGTTGTAAATGACTACAACATTTTTTTTAATGTAGAAATAATTATGATTTACCCTCGTCTTGCCCTTCTCTTTTAAAGTCAACGAGCCTTGGTCTCATGAAGTGCTTTGAAAAGTGCATTTTTGTTGGATGTGTGACATACGCTCGCTGGCCACTTTATTAGATAGTAGCTTACTAGTGCCAGGTCGGACCCTTTTTACCTTCAGAACTACCTTAATCCTTGGTGGCATAGATTCAACAAGGTACTGGAAATATTCCTTAGGGATTTTGCTCAATACCAAATATCAATTTCCTGGTCTTAGCTGACAAAAGTGGCACCCGCTGTGGTCTGCTACTTTAGACCATCGATTCAAGGTTTGACATGTTGTGTGTTCAGAGATGCTCTTCTGCATACCTCGTTTGTAACAAGTGGTTATTTGAGTTACTGAACCAGTCTGGCCATTCTCTTCTGATCTCTGGTATCAACAAGGCATTTGTGCCCACAGAACTGCCGCTCACTGGATATTTTCTCTTTTTCTGACCATTCTCTGTACACTCTAAAGATGGTTGTGCGTGAAAATCCCAGTAGATCAGCAGTTTCTGAAATACTCAGACCAGCCCGTCTGGCACCAACAACCATGCCATGTTCAAAATCACTTAAATCCACTTTCTTCTTCATTCTTATTCTCTGTTTGAACTGCAGCAGATCGTTTTGACCATGTCTACATGCCTAAATGCATTAAGTTGCTGCCATGTGATTGGTTGATTAGAAATTTGCGTTAAAGAGCAGTCGGACAGGTGTACCTAATTAAGTGGCCGGTGAGTATAATTTTAACTGAAACATGAAGACAGAGTAGGACATGGAGCAGCTTCTCCTCTTTTTAAAAACAGCCAATAGCGTTTTGTTTTTATCACAGCTCTGCCAGTGTGAGTTGTTGAGCTCAAATGCATCAAATGAAAAGCAAACAAGAAGCATCTTAAAGGGAGTGGGACATGTCAGATACTAAAATGCCTTTGATTGGTGAAATATGGTCAAATATGTGAAACTGAGGTGATGCATTTATCACCTTAAAAAAACTTTGATGCATTTAGGCTGAAGTAACTAACTAAAAGCTTTGGATGTTTATGTCTTCTAAATGCAAATTTTGTCACGGTTTTTGAGCACAAACTTATAGGAGACTTTAAAGTAATAGTTTACCTCAAAAAACAAAAAAACTCATCTTTTACACTGCATCATGTGGTGTTTTAATACAAAGATGATCTCTTATTTGTTTGTTATGATCTATCTATTAGTTTACATGTTATTCTGTGACATTGTGAATCTGTTCATGGTTTTATACATAGCCAGGGTTGTGGGTTATATCCTGTAATCCATTGTGTAGGAAGCTTGTGTTTGTACTCTGTTTGTGTTTTGTATTTGTGATGTTTAGTAACATTTTATGAGGCCAAAGATGAATTGTTGTGTAGACAAAGACTTCTAATACAAAAAATGCTGGTTTCTGTTATTCATAAAGGAAAAATAAATGAATATGGAAGTCATATTAATGGCAACCATCATTTTTCAAATCATCTTCTTTTGTGTTAAAAAAAAGAAAGAAACACAAATAAGTTTGGAACAAGTGAAGGGTGAGAAAATTATGAGAGAATTTTGAACCATCCCTTTAATGTACAAAAACCTCACAGAGAAGCACGGCGAGATTACGGAGAACGAGAACAAGGCACAACCCGAGGTTATGTTGGAGTAATATTACCAGGATGAATAATCCATAAAGTGTTGGCACAGGACTGCATACATTTAGCGAAGTAATACTGATTCCATTAAATATTAATAGCCATATTTAATAAGTATAAATCCACTTATGCACTTTTTCCCATGCCTTCATCATTTACTTAATAAAACCAATACATTTTAGTTGTAAAACCATAGCTCTTTTTCAGCAAATTACAAAATTCTAGCTTTAATATATGTAAAACTGTTTGAGCTCATTTGCAATTTATAGGTTACATCATGTGCCGAGCAGACATGCTTTATGTTCTCTTCCTAGTAGAGGTTTGGTATTAAAGGTCCTGTCACTTGTCAAAACGTCATGTAAAAATCGTCTAGTACTGTTTATGTTTAGCCAGAGAGCTAGATTTTACTTTTACTTGCAGAAAGTTCATATACAAACTGAAAAACAGTCTGTAAGGAAATATCTCAGGGAAGATTGAGCAGGCAAATGAATGTTTTTAAGCATCTTGTCAATGTGAATAAATACTCAAGGACATAGTTGAACCAGTTTTTCCACTGATGGAGCAACATCACTGTGTAGGCAGCAGTAAGCTAATTATTTTTTTTCAGTTTTGGTAACTAGTTTTTCAACTAGTTTTGGTAAAGTGACTTATACTATGAAAAATCATAGTAAAGATGTTATAAATATGTACTGTTATGTCCCTTTTTGTTCACGTTAAGGTTCTAGGGTTTTCAAAAGTATCAAGTTCGCTATAGAAACATCCGTTCCCTGCAAGCATTTGAGCCACTGATTTGCCATTGTGTTCACATGCTCAACAGAAATGACTGTGATTGGCCGTGAAGGTCATCAATTCACCACTCTTCATCACTGTTCAAGTGCAAGCACAGAGAGACGAACACTGGAACATTTTCTAAAATTTCAGTAACGATTAGTCAACAGTTTTACACTTATCAATTGAATTGCTCATCAGAATGTTTTATAAAACATTCCAAACTGACAGATAAACAGTTTAAAAGAGCTGAAGTGCTATGGCACTGCAATGTAGATCCAACACAATCTCAACACAAAGGGCAATTTGTAACTTTTTGATTTAGTGGCTAATTTATATGGATTTGTACCATCTCATTTGTACAATTTAGCACGATTTGCATATCCCCCAATGATGGTTGGGTTTAGGGGTGGGGTTGGGTTGGGTGAATGCCTCCTATTCAAAATGGTACATTTTTGTATGACTGAACTGTATGAATTAGCCACTAAACTGACAAAACATTAAATACTTACGTTTCCTCTTGAGATCAGGCTTGTAGATTTTAATATTTTATCCGATTGATGTATGATCATGAGGTACACAACAGACTCTGCACTTGCTGCATCACAAATACCAAAATTTCAACAACTTATTACAAATTAATCCCTTTCTGGCTATCGGATATTAGGCATAGACATATATATTGCAATCATGATTTTCAAAAATATTACATTGCTTTGTAAACCTTTATTATTACCATTTCCTGAGTCTTCCCATACAGTTTGATAGAGCACTTGGACCCAGAGGCCGCTTCGTGTGACTTAGCACTTAACACTTTACAAAAAGTATTTGTACCTAGATTGGCTGTTAATGATTTAGTTTTCATTTAAATGCATGTTGTGTCGTTCTTTGTCTCTTCTGTATTTGTGATGCAAGAACTCACACAAGTCACAACTTGTCTCGTTGTTATGAGATATTGGTTTTAAGAACATCAAATATTTATTGAATATACTTATTTTAAAACTATATATCAGCCGTGTTGTATTAAGACCTGCAACTGCCTGCTTTATTAACTGGGTAAACTGGATCAGTGTAGAGATGTTTAGCAGAGATGTTTTGCAAAAAAATTGTTGCATCCCTAGTTTATTAAACTTTTTTTATTTTATTTTATTTTTTACATGTGAGCAGTTTCTAACTAACGTCAAGTTCAACCTTGCTATGAAAATAAGTTTTCACCAAAAGAGCAAAACTTAAACTCTAAGTGTTTGTGCAGGCTTGCAGTACTGTAAAACTGCTCAAAAGTGTTCTCAGAAAAACTTCTCAAAAATGTTCTCAAAAATTGTACAAATTCTGTATTAAGACACAGATTTTTAAAGCTTCCTTGGAACTATAATTATTGTGTAAAGTGCAATCAACAACAATCAATCAACAATTTGGTCACTAACACCAATCAAATGAAAAATGCTAGGCACAAAGCATTCTCTGTTGAGGTTTCACAAGTTCAGACATTAATCTTAAGGCTAAATCAACACGACTTTTAAAAAGTTTGATGTTTTTTTTATCTCCCAGGTAATTAATATACCATATGACTAACTTGCATAACTCCTGTAGATGAGATTTTCCTCATGGTGTTGCACTGATGACACCAAACATCACTTGCTCAACTCAACGAATGCGATCGTTCAAGACTCATTCGGGCAGGTTGTTTCAAACAGAACACGAGACAAGCAGGCAGGCACGTCTTTACTACAAGCTGTGACTCGCGTATTGCAGAGGTTACTGTCTATCAGCTTGTCGGCTCCAGATACGCACGTGCTTCGGTGCTATTTTCCCCACCAATGGACCCCTGGAGTGATCAAAGGCCATTATTAAAATGCAAACTTATCAAAGTCAAACCTTCATCGCTTAAATTAAATCATTTCAAGCTTGGCTGGGCTCTCCTCTTCTCTGCCTCCCCTTCATTTTTCATTTCCATCCCTTGCCCATCCTCATTTCGGGAAGACGATCTGCCACTCACGCAAAATTGCTTCCATTTGCATAACTGATGCTTCATTTGGGGCCGGGACTGTTTCTGTGCCCATGTCATTGCACAATGGCGAGGCGGTGACAGCAATAACAAGCCAATGGAACTTCTCCCACCTCTCAATTTAGGGATCAATCTCGCAGTCAAGGACAAGTGTTTCTTAAGTTGACATTTCCTTCGCTTCACCCTCTGGCTGAGCAGATGTTCAGGCTTCAACTGTCTGCACTTCTCTGATAGGAAGTCTCCGAGTGATTTATGCAGCATTCAGAAGAAAATAGACACAAGTATTTCGTCTGTTTGCATGTGTTCTTTGAAACTTTGTTTTGGATGTTGTTTTTGGTTTGTGGATTTTCTTTAAGTTTAATTGGGTTGAATG